>WPIO01000192.1:0-292500 GCA_009760855.2 Cristatella mucedo | reverse complement strand
GGCTTCCAATCCTATTAATGCACACTGGCTTTTGTTCTGCAAAAATAGATTCCACCTGTTGGGTTTTGGTTGGAATTGTCGGCACTGTAGTGCAGTCTGGTGCCACCCCTCTGACAGTGGTGCTCCCTTCTTCGATGCTGCACTTGGTAGTCAACAAGTAACATGCTGCTTCGGTGCTGGTGGCAGCCCTCACCTGCATGCACTGCTCAGTCGGCAGTCTCACCGATTACAGCAGTAGTGACTGCGTTTTTGTCCTTCAGAGGACACCGAAGACTGTAGTCTTTCTGCTGCTTCTTTCTGGCAATTGTTGCTGCCAATTTGAAGAGAAATATAGGTAGCCGAGGCCGGAAGCTGACACGAGTTGTTTACGTCTTCAGGATAGCAACTTAAGGATACCCCACATTGAGAGTGCCTGTATTCCTTACTTGCAAGTCTCTCATTTACTGTCGTGAACTTCTCACAAAAACGGTCGGCGATTGTTTGTCCAACCCGGGTGGTGGACTTACTTGCTGCTAATGTTGCTTGCTGATGCATGCGATCCTCTTATGTATGTGTAGATAAATAGGTACCACCACCAAGCCCCTGTCCCATCAGTTGATTGACTTGCTCATCGTCGAACAGCACTGAAAACATGCCCACTGGGTGTTTTAATATTTTCAGAACTAAGGTTATACATTCACTAATGGGTAATCAAATCAATAGGAGGCTGGACTACCTATGTTCTGTATGACTTCATGTAATCGCCAAGGCATTGACTCAGACAGCTTTCGACAAACATCTGGAGTAATGCAGCCCCACAGATGCTTAAGCCGACCAAAAAGCTGCTCGGAGGAAGACGAGATACTGTTCTCAGCTCGAAGTGAGCAGTCTAACCTGTCCCAAAGATGCTCAAGAGGGTTGATATCGGCAGATTCTCTTGGCCAACTAAGGGCTCGGACACCTGAATCGGCAAAGAATTGCTTTATTGCACACTCAGTATGATTGGGATCATTATCCATTTGCCACACCTTGTCATCTCCCACAAGAACTCTGGCATAGGGCATGCCAACATTTTTGGCGATGTCCGTGAACACGTTCCTGTCCATAATCCCATTGATTCGGAGTACGTTCCTACTTCGGAAGCCGAAAAACAAGACCAAATCAGCACACTTTCACCTCCTTACTTGAGCATAGATTGCAAGCAGTTTGGGTGATACTCTTCACCTTTGCTTCTACTGGCGAAATTCCTCTGCTTGCCATCTCCGTTGACCATGATTTTACTTTTATTGGTTCATAGAATACTGCTCAAGTCGGCAGATCTGAAGTGGCTGTGTTTTCAGGTCTACTGCAGCCAGCCATGTCGTTCGTTAATTAACGGCTTTTGTTTACTAACTCTTCTGTAAATTCCCTCCTCCTTAAGCCTGCTACGAACCGTATTAACACTTATAGCCTTGCCGGTGGCCTCATCTACGGTCTTGGAGAGAGCACGAAGCGGTACTTTTCTTCGACCCAGAGCAGCCAGTTTTAGCAGACGATCATCTTTTTTTGTAGCCGAACATGGGCAGCTGGGACGTAGTAAGATGTCCACTCTACAAACCTGAAAATACTTCAGGTTATACCTGACCGATCTGTCAGACTTAAACCAAGCTTCCATGCCACCTTCACGTTGGAAAGACCCATCATGTGATAGGCGACGATTTGGCCTTCGATTTCACACTTTAGGTCCTTTGTCTTTCCCATGGCAGATAAGCACCATAGGAGGAGCAGCTCCACGCGAATGGTGTGGCTAGAAAGTGCAAAAACAACTTCCATCCAGCACACAAGTGAATGCGCAGAAAAAAAGCATTGGCGGTTTGGATTGCTAGTACGATAATTAAGCCAAGTCAAAATTCAAGTTCGGCCATTTGTAAAGGTGCAGCATTGTTCCGGGCTGCTGGGGTGTTTTTGTTTCTAACAGTTATTGTAGACACAGCCGTCGACATTTGTTATGCAAACAATCAGTTTTATATAAAAGCCGGCCCACACTGATAGGGGACCCCCAAGAATAAACAGTTACTAAGTAGTCGGTTCTAATGCACCTTGTAAATACTTTTGCTGGTGAGTGTGTGTGTGTGCGTGTATATATATATATATATATATATATATATTTATTTATTTATTTATTTATTTATGTGTGTGTGTGTGTGTGTGTGTGTGTGTGTGTGTGTGTGTGTGTGTGTGTGTGTGTGTGTGTGTGTGTGTGTGTGTGTGTTGTCACTTTGACAGCTTACTGGCTCTTGTGCTGCTACAAAAAGTTCCCTTTACAGCCTGCTAAACAGAGAGTCGCCCTGACAGTTGGGCGTTCGGCTGCCAAAGCCAACTTGGTCAGTATTAGCTGGGCTAGGTCCCAATGACAGTGAGGAATAGCTAAAAAATGAACAGCCTTGCTCTAAGGTGGCAGAGGAGCACTACCACCCACCTGGTAGCTGGCGATATAGAGCTGCCTTCAACCGCACTCTTACCCTCAACCTGGGCCGTGAACGACTGGCCTGGTTGGGCAATCGTGAGTCCAGTTTTGATAGTTTCTGCCCACCGTACGCTTGCCACAGCAGAGAATGCAGACTTTTGTGCTGAAGAGATAGGCTGGCTACACATAGCAATTATGGTCGGACATCAGCTGGTAAACAAACAACATTGCTTTAGGGTTAAAGCTGGCTGCATCGCTGAATGGAAACTGAGTAGCCATTCATCGCAGAATAAGAAGTTAAAAGACTTGTGGCATGCTATGCATTACCAAACAGCTGGCCGATGGTCCAGTTTGAGGCTGTGGCATTCATCTGCAACCTATCTACCGTATGCCAAATGGTGTTCCAATGATACCTTGTTTAGCCGCGATAGCTTTTAGTTTGGTTAGGACAGCTGGAGTGAACAAGGTCTTCAAAGTAAGCCTGGCTAGCCATACAATTGACCATAACTATCACCATCTTGTGCCCAGATATTATTTGAGGCTTTCGTTTAAATGCTTGGTGTGTTATACTCGGTCGATATCAAGGCCAAGCAAGTCAGCTAGCTGTGTCGGACACCACGATTTCTGGCTCTCTCCTGTGCTTCCAGGGCCTTCAATCCACGCTTCATGGCAGCCATGCATCTGCTGTGCTTTGCTTATGATGCTTTACCCTACTGAAAGCTTTCGTAATTTTTTTCGTGTTTGGTGAGAAGTTGCTGCAATGTGCTACTTGTTTCTATTTACAGTACAATTATTTCCATTTTTGTCTCAACTAGTCATGTAGACCCTATGCTCTCTGTCTTGCTTTTACACTGATTAGCTGCTGCTGCCATGCATAACTAACATGATAAATATTTCGTTAGCTTCAAGTTTTGTCGCAGCACCTTTCAAAAAGGCTAGTCAGGCTACTACTCAAGAAAGCAACATTAGATCAAGAGAACTCTGCAACTTTCGCCTAATCTCCTTTCTAACGTTCCTATCAAAGACACGTAATTGAGAGCATATATTGTAACTGTACGCCTAGTTAGTAAGAACCAGTCTGATTTTTGGGCTATCAACTCTACAGAGTCAGCATTGCTTCGGGTGTATAAAGACCTTAGGAATGCAGACTTGGGTAGTCTCTCTCTCTCTCTCTCTCTCTCTCTCTCTCTCTCTCTCTCTCTCTCTCTCTCTCTCTCTCTCTCTCTCTCTCTTTCTCTCTCTCTCTCTGCTTGTTTTGCTGGATCTTTCAGCAGCTTTTGATACTGTCGATCACCAAGTCCTTCTCGAGTTCCTCTCATCTCGCGTAGGCACAACTGGTTCTGCATTACAATGGTTCAGGTGCTATCTCAGTGGGGAAATACCTAAGTATTGATGTGAACAGAAAAAGACCATCCTATGTACCTCTGAAGTATGGAGTACCTCAGGGCTTCGTGCTTGGTCCGGTTCTTTTCACGGTTTATACTCTCCCTCTTGCCGATGTGATTTGCCAGGCACAACCTTGGCTTTCACTTCTATGCAAATGACACTCAGCTTAGTTGACCCTTTTTGTTCTTCCCAACCCTCCAGCATGTCGAATTCTCTCAAACTCCCTTACTTCATGTATAGATATCATCCAAACATGTAATGGCAGCAAGCTTCCTTAAATTGAATAACAATAAAACCACCTTACCAGTTATGGGCAAACCAAGTGTTATTCAGAAACTGAAAAGTTTAACACTCACAATCAGCTCTGCCAGCATGTCTCTTGTTGAATCTGCACGAAACCTAGGTTTCCTGTTTAAAAGTGACCCTTCATTAGACGGCCAAATCAGCTCTATGGTCAAGCCTGCCTACTTCTTTCAGCTTCATAACTTGCTCAAATTTGGGCTTGCTTAAAACAGAGATGTTAAATCAAAATTTATCAATGCTTTTGTGACATCCTGTCTTGACTTCTGTAACTCACTGCTTGCTGGTCTACTGGCCTGTTCAATCAGGCAGGGGCTTAGAGTTGGTGCAAAACTCTGCAGCTAGGCTTGCCTGTCGTGAGCGATGCATTTGCCACATCACACCACTTCTCGCCCATCTGCACTGGCTCTTTAGCGAAGTAGCGCATCGACTTTGAGGTTTTGTCACTCACTTTACATCACTTCATTCTTTATCATATCCCCGACTAGGCTAAGTATCGTACCAGCATCTTTTCGGAATCCGACAGTTTACCAATACTTCGTACAAACTTCAAATCCTTTGGAGACCGTGCATTTAGTTCATATGCTCCCAAAGCCTGGAACTCACTCCCGAGCTGTGTCATCACATCTCCTGACTTTTCTACATTCAAAAAGAAACTAAAAGCGCACCTATTTATGAAAGCATTTAGTGGGTCCCTGTGATTCGTCCTTCATGTGCTTATACGTGCCGATACTGTGCATGCTGCCACTAATCACACTTGCATGCTGACCCTGTGCATGTCACCCCTAACCATGTTATTCATTTTGTTTGTTTATCTAGCATGATTTTACTCACCATTCAATCGAGTTTCCCTGTGCAGCAAATGTAAAATGCCTAGAAAGAGATTTGAGTTCTCTGATGGCACTATATCAAATGTATCAATATTAATAATATTGTTACAGCATCAGATGGAGCTGGAGTGCGTACAGTCATCGAGTCATGCTCTATCGCCGGATCCGAGGTAAGGTGAATTTCAGCCAGATTAGCCTTAGAGAAATGCTTGTTCTTGCCATCATGTCGAGACTTCACAGTGGACCTGTGTTAGCTGCTCATGCAGCGATCATTAGTGATGAGCTTCCAACGAACTTGCAGTTGCCCTCGGCTACTCTTCAACCTGGGACCTGCATGCGTATTAACACAGGTGCCCCTCTACCGCCCGGCAGCGACGCTGTGGTCCAGGTGGAGGACACAGAACTCGTGAAAGCATCAGCCGATGGCTGCACGGAGCTAGAAGTGAAGATCCTTGTCTCTCCGTCAGTGGGCCTTGATATCAGGTGACTCGCTGGCTCGTACTGCCCGGCTGCATATGCCCACGGCTGAACACAAACTGCGAGAAGGCTTTGCTGCACAGACTCGTGCCTGCTCGAGGGCCTAGGAGTGGGAGCTCTCACGTGTAGTGCTTTGCACCGGAGCTTGCACACGCAAATGCTCAACTTCCTGAGCTGACCTGCAACCAAAGATGTAACCTGCTTTGACCATGGAAGGAGTCGTGTTTACTGCTTTTTCCTCATTTAGGGTACTTGACGATTACGAGCGCTTGGCGGTCACTGGTAGCTGCACTGGCCTTCAATCTGCTTGCTCCACTAAATAATAATAATAATACATTTGATATAGCGCCCTCAGAGAACTCGGTCTCTTTCTAGGCACTCTACATTACATGTAAAAGAAGCACGATCGAACGGTTAGTGATAGCATGCTCAATGACGACAAGCATAACACGGTTAGGCGTGACATGCACAAGGTCAGCATACAAATATGGTTAGTGGCAGCATGCACAGTCTCAGAATGCATGAGCAAATATAGGACGAATTACATCGACCCACTAAATACTTAAATAAATAGATGTGTTTTTAGTTTCTTTTTAAATGTGGTCAAGTAAGGCATGTTGTTGCAGAAGTCGGAAGTGAGTTCCAGGCTTAGCAAGCATACGAACTAAAGGCACCGACTCCAAAAGATTTTGAAATACTGAGCCCTGCTTGTGATTTTGCAAGTCTACCCGCGACTCTGTGCCTGGTGAGTGAGTCGCAGGTTGCCTAGACAGCTTGGGTGTCGGCATTTTGACGGATGCTGCTGAATATTTTGGTACCTTGCTTTTTGATACTTAGCCAATCATTAAGCACTGGTATCGAGATTACATCGTGGATTGACGAATGGGCCCCCCCCCCGACAGTTAAATATTTCGGGCAAAGATCGCTGTATTTTGTAAGCCTGGTTGCGGCGATTTTTCATTGGTTTAAGGAAATTTTATGTCAGTTTGGTTAATGTGTTTTGCCACTCAGGTATAGGCATTCTCTTAAAATTCTGAAGTTGATGCGATAGTATTTGGACCTCTCGTTTTATCTCTTTCCCTAAGAAATGTGTTACGACATATGTGCTACAATAATAATACACTTGATAAAGTGCCCTCAGAGAACTCAATCTCTTTCTAGATGCTTTACATTTGCTGCGAGGAAACGCATACATTTCCTGACACCATGAGCATAGATGGGAATTAGGGAATTGCTTAAAGAGCTAAACCTTGACCTTGTTAGAGACGGTCAATCGTTGCTGGAAGCACTTTCTGGGGATAGCAAAATAGTTCCAAGCTCCAATAGACACTGTTTTTCTTGCCACTTTTTCCTGATTCTAGCTATCTTTTGAAGATGTTTTTTATGTAATATGCATTTAGAGTACGGCTAAGAACACATTGCCAACAGTCGTGCATACCTATACGATTTCCTAAACTTATAGGCCATGCTGCAAAGGCAGCACAGCCAGTGGCAGAAACAGCTCTGCAGAATGTCGACAAGTCAAAGAACTGCCAACTGTGCAATAGCGATTCGGTTCTACACACGATACCTGGACATCGGTGGAAGGGGTATTGGGAGGTTCTGGCAACCATCATCCTCTAGCCCGGTTGTCTCACCTCACAAAGACTATCCTGTGCCGATTTCGTTTGACATTGTGTGAAGCCTGCTGGCTATTTGAGCCGATTTGGTGTCCAAAACAGACCTATGTCAAACTTTGTGTCGGTCTATTGTTATAACAGTAATAATAGGTTGTTTGCATAGCACCCTGGGAGAATAAATCCTCATCCAAGCGCTTTACATCTGGCCTCGAAAGAAGTCGTATTAAGGTGTAATGACATCATCCTTAGACCAGCATGCATATAACACCAGCATAACAGCACACTCGAAGACAATCAGGACTGCTTGATTTGTGGTTATATACCTTAACTGTTGTGCTGCTTCACATAGTTGCCACCGAAGAATTTTTGCCGAGGTAGAGCTGGCTTGCCCGAATAGAAGGTGGCACCGACTCACTACTGTACTCTTGCCATAAGCAGATATAAGCCCGATGGTGGTAACCCGGGTTACCGAATTTCCGCAAGTAGAATCATAATTAATTATTTATTTGGCCGATAGTTGCTCTAAAAAAGTATAGCGTTTCGAAGTCGAAAACTGCTCCTGGCGTGCAGATGCGTTCTGTGGGGCACCCGAAGAAGGCACCAGTGGTTGTCCCAAATCAGTCATCAATCTTGAGCTATTTCTCCAAAAAAAAGAAGGCTCAATTTTCGTGATCGAGCCCTGGATCCGTGCCCTGGATTTGGTCAGCCGCTACTCGCTTGCTCAATAAAAATTGTTTTCGAAATTGCTGTCTTTCTGCTGACGAATAGAACTCGACGAGCCTGACGTTTTTAGCCTGTTTGCATATAATTTGGACCAATATTCTGGTAGTTATCGCAGTCCGCGCTCACCCGGGTTTCCATGGTAACCCGCGTTACCACCATCGGACTCATATGGCGAATTGTGTGCACTTCATGCTGTGATCCAATCCATGTTTGTTCTGCCTATATGTGTGCCAATCCCAAAACTAACAGCTGCATAGGAAGTAACTCAGTGCCACAACTATCGATAAATGCTGTGCCAGCAGCTAAACACGGGTCCAAGAGCCTTGTGCATAGTTTAGCACTTGTGAATATGAGCAGCATAGAAATTGTTTTCTGGTACTTTACTCTGCTTGCTGAGCAAGTATTTTGCCATAGTGGGAGCAGCTTCTGCCGACCTCCTCTCGATAAGAGTGCTCTAGCCTAACCGGCTTGAGTAGTCATGCAATAAATAAAAAATAAATTAAATCAGTTGTGGTGAGCCGTGATGGCACACTAGTAAGTCGTTTGCTCTTTATGACATCGGTCCTGAGGTCGTTGGTTCGAATCCTGCAGTGGGCGATCCTTTGTGGTAGTGATAGCTGTAAAGGCTCTTCTGTCTCTTTACGAAAAAGTCTGTTAAATCAGCTATTATAATGCTCTTGAACTCTTGTGTCTCCAGAATACCTCACTTCACTTACCCTTTGGTGTGTATCCACTTCCAACGATAACTCGTCAGTTGGAAAGATTTACTCCTAGGCCCTGTAAATTGCTGCAACATTCCTAACTCGTGACTTTTCAAAAGCAACTGTTAGGTAAGTGCTTGCCCGCACCAAGGACATTTGTGGATGCTGCCGTTGTAGGGCAAGGAGCCTCCTGCCCATTGAGTCCTAGCCCGGATTATTGTTGCTCTCCTCCGAAGTTGGCAGCTGCAGTAGAAAACTTGGCGATTAAAATTATGGAATCCATTGTTGTACAGTTGTTGTTGGTGGCCAAAATGTGCATACGATTCTTGACAGCATCGTGGGCTTTGAAAAACGCTCGTGGAATATTGTTTGAGCAGCTTTCCGTGGTCGCATTATGTATACACATTTTCTGCTTTGTACCCTCGTTTATCTGTTGAAATGGAGTAAACCACCTGCTGGTTAGCTGGGTTGATTGCTGGGGTATAAGTGAAAGCTTTCAAGTTGAGAGTGCCAGCATTCAATTCAGTTTGCATGCCCAATTGAATTTGCCTGCCTAGTCCCAGGATCTGTGTACAAGTAATGAGAGCACACCACATTGAAGCCTGCTTTGGCCTTCAGATCTCAATTCACAGTACTGCAAGTACAATTATATCACCCAATGTAGAACTTGTAGGCTTGCTTGTAGCCACCCCTTTGTACTGCATTCACGACTGACACGTAATGATGATTGTTGGTTGGTGTACAAGACATAATTTCTAGACTCTTTCCAGACTTCTCATGCAGCACCATGCCCCTGTTTGATGGCTTGGTGGCATGGGGTTGTGCAATGACCAGGGTGGTATTGTGGACCCTTTGCATTGCTCACGGTAACACCGATCGGAGTATGATTCGATCGTGGTAGTAGAATGAACATGGCTGGGGAAATAGGCAGGTAAATTTAGGTGTGCGCTACCGAAGAAACGAGGAAACTTTGGGTCTATAGACATGCTGTTGCTGCTCGGAGCCTGCTTACTGGCTTAGTTGTGGCATGCTGCACAGCTCGGCAGGGTTAGATAGCTTCGACCAGCAGCAACTTCAGTTCGGACATCTGCTGAGCCTGGTTTTGACAAGTGCTCGTTCTTGTAGCTCTTTGCTTATCTCCAGTGTTGAACCCTTCTGCTAAGCTTGTTTGTCATTTCTTTCTGCATGTCTCCAGTTACCTGTTGCAGCTGCTTGCCTGCAGCCGAAGCTGACTGTGATAATGATTCACGTTGCTTCTCTTTTCTGTTGCGTTTTTGAAGAGCTGTCTGCCGGTAACAAAGCGACCGCTCCTTCAGCTGTTTGGCATCTGGTATCGTAAAGGGATCTCCCTTCTGCTGTGCTGGCAGCACATACGAGCAGACACTATCTGGTCTTTTGATGTGTAATGCCTTATCTGGTCAATGTTTCTGTGCGTGGGACCGGTTTTTAGTTGCAAGCTATCGCTTCTGGACCCACACCCGGCCTATTGTTCTGTGTAGCCCTATATGGGGTGATAAAAGCTGTGACAGTGCTCTGTGAACTAGATAAGCTTCGTTTATGTTCTTGGAACTTCCTAATCTTAGGCCATCTTATTCAAGAGGTGATCTCCATCTCACGTTCGACTGTGTCATTGTTAGGAATACAAACTTAGGTAGAGTCTCTCTGCTTGTTTTGCTCGATCTTTCGGCAGCTGTTGATACTATCGATCACCGAGTCCTTCTTGAGCGCCTCTCACCTCGCCTGGGCATCACTGTCACTGCACTGCACTGTAGTGGTGCAGGTACTATCTCAGTGGAAGAGTCGAGTATTAATGTGAATGGACACAGATCATCTCAGGAACCTCTGAAGTATTGGCTACTTCAGCACTCTGTGCTTGGTCCAGTTCTTTTCTCGGTTTATGCTCTCCCTAGGCTTTCACTTCTATGCAGATGACACTCAGTTGTACCTTTGCTGCATGTATTGATGCCACCCACACAGGGATGACAGCAAACTTTCCTAAACTGAATAATGATAAAACCAACTTGGTGGTTATGGGAAAACCAAGTGTGATTCAGAAATTGGAAAGCTGAACGCTCACAATCGGCTCTAACAGCATATGCCCTGTTGAATCTGCACGAAATCTAGGTGTCCTGTTCCATAATGACCTTTCATTGGACAACCACATTAGCTCCACAGTCAAGTCTGCCTACTTTCAGCTACATAACATTGCTAAAATCTGTGCTTGTTTAGGCAATGATACAACATCGAAGTTGGTCCATGCATTTGTGACATTCCGTCTCAACTTGCTACTTGCTGGTCTACCGGCCTGTGCAATCAGGCGCTTACAGCTATTGCAAAACTCTGCAGCTTGGCTTGTCTGTCGTGAGCGTCGCAGTTGCCACATCACACCACTTCTCACCGACTTGCTCTGGCTCCCAGTCATGCATTTGACTTCAAGGTTCTGTCACTCAGTTTTAGGTCTCTTCATTATCTGGCTCCAACTTACCTATCAGATCTACTCCCATGACCAGGCTAAGCGTCGTACTACTTTTCGTAATGTAATCGTTTATTTGTACCAAACTAGAAACGTCAAATCCTTTGGAGACCATGCCTTTAGTTTTCACTTCCGACGTTGCGACATCCCTTGACTTGACCACATTTAAAAAGAAACGCATATATTTATCCCAGCATTTAATGGGTCCCTGTAATTCGTTCATAGTGTACTTATGCGTGCTGACACTGTGCATGCTGCCACTAACCATATTGCATGCTGACCCTCTGCATGTCACCCCTAACCATGCAATTCTTGTTGTGTATTCAGCATGCTACCGCTAACCATTCGATCGTGCTTCATTTGCAGCAAGTGTAAAGTGCCCAGAAAGAGATTGAGTTCTCTGAGAGTACTACGTCAAATGTATTAATAATAATATTATTATTATTGCACCATTATTTATTAGTGTTATTTTTAGCGTTGCTGCCTTTGTGCACTGTTTTAGCCTTACGATTGCTCGCGTGCACTGGAAGGATTGTTTGCAACCTCATTCCCAATATTCCGGCTCACTTCCTTGAGATAGAGATGAGAGCTGCTCTTTTTTTTGCTTTGGCTGCCCTTCACCCACTGAACCCGGGCTTGAGTGTGGCTGCAAGCTGTTTACTTAAAGCTTTGCCGTGGCTTGTGTTGCAGCTGCTGTCCTTTTGGTGTCCTAAATGAACCATTGATTTTTAATGACTGCTAGACCAGACAAAGCATTTAGCACTGAGGCTCTAGGCAATTGGGTTTGCTGCTGCCCTCTAACCTGCTCCTCTCGAGAATGCTTTAAATTGTGCCCAGTTCAGACCACTTCCTCCCATGGTGCTGCTGCCCCTGCCTCCCTTGGTGACTTTGCTGCTTAGCTGGTAGCCTGCCTGGAACACCTCACAAAATGGCTTTCCTGTCCGATCTATGCAGTGATGCTTAGGCTTTTTTGTTTTTGAGCACAACCGATATCGTTTGTGTGGGCCGCGTGTCTGATGTTTGTGTATGTGTGCACGTGAATGCATGAGCAAGCGCGCACATGCCTTTGCATGTGTGCCTCATTTTGCTGTGCATTGCTAAATTCCACTGATCTGGCAAAAAGAAAGCAGCTGAGCTAGCTATGTCCACAATGTATCATTTGGTGAACCGTGATGGCACACTAGGTAAGGCGGTTGCTTTCACGACCTCGGTACCGAGGTCGTGGGTTCGATTCCTGCGGTGGGCGATTCTTTATCGCCACTGCAAGGGGTGGTGATAGCCGTAAAGGCTCTTCTGTCACTATACTAAAAGAGGCTGTTTAATCAGCTAGGATTTATTATTTATTGTATCATCTGTTGCTGCTTACTAGTTTTATGGAAGTGAGGTAATCGGACTCGGTAGCTGCAAACATGTCCATGGTGATAATGCATCCCCTGGATTGGCCCAGTGGTCGATGTGCTTACTCCGACTGAGGTCAGTTGATGTATTCGACGGTCGTCGGCGTGAACCCCGTGGCATATGTGAAGCACCTCAATAGAGAGATTGTGTTCTTTTAGGGCACTGTATAAATGAATTATATCAATGAAATGAATCGTTCTGGTTATTTTGACTGAACCTTGTCTTGGGTCAAACTGTTCCCGTAAGCATACGTTCTGCTCCCGAATACGTTGGACTTGCAACGTGTGCAAATCATGTGTCGTTAGCCAGTTGCATGATGCAATCAGCAAAATCGCAACGAGTTAGTTCAGCCTTGTTTTGTCCCGTGGCCTTCAGGTCTCTTAGATCGTCTGTGTAGTTGCCACCCTATGTAGATGAATTCCAGAGGAAATGTCTCAAGAAAATAGAGTTGGTTTCGGCCTGCCAGTGATGGAGTCAAAGTGAAAGAGTCTATTCCAGGCACTAAAAGAAAAAACTGCAAAGACTTAAAACGGCATAGTCGAGCAGGCAGAGGCAGGGGTGCACAGCCAAGCTACGGCTGTTAGTTCATGGGTGTGGCATCGCCGCCGTGTTGTTCCGCCCCAGCCGGACTCGCACTGCACGGCCTGCCCAATGGGCATGCTGCGCACGAGCACGTGAGGCAGATAAGCCAAATTTAGGGATTCGCCGCGTGGACATATATTTACCTGCTCTGTGACGTGCAAACAGACGCGCACGAGGACGAGAGGAGCCCACAGTCGCTGTTCTGTGCAATATCTGCTACGTCTCAGATTGAATACACCAATATCTCGTCGCTAGGTTCGTCACGTTTGATTGCGCCCTTGCTGGCGCGCTGTAGGTAGTGTGGTCTTGGCTCGCGCTCTTGGCAACCACGGTCCCGGCGACGCGCTCTTTGCGGCGCGAGACTGGGTGGCGTGCTCCCGGCGACGCGCTGTGGGTGGCGCACTCTCGGTGGCAAGCTCTAGGCGGCAAACTCTAGGCGGCGCGCTCCCGGCAACTCGCTCTCGGCAGCGCACTCTTGGCAACCGCGCTCCCGGCGGCATGCTCTTCGAAACGCGTTCCCTGAGGTTCGCTCCCGGCGGTGCGCCCAATTCATCATACTTTAAAGAGATTGAGTTCTCCGAGTGCGCTTTGTCAAGTGCATTATTATTATTATTATTACTTTAGCGCTACACCGACCGGACCCTTCACATTCAAGTGAAAATGCACCCAGCAAGCTCAAGAACTGTGCCAGCTCGCCCAGTGGTCCCTGCTAGCAAAGAAACCACACTTCTGGCCCTGGCAGAAGCCTCTCCCGGTGAGAGATAAGGACCCGGGCTAGTTTATAAACCATGCGACGAAGCTTGGGTGTGCTTCCGTCTCGACTAAGTTTTGTGGGCGCGCCGAGCCGGGAGGCTTGCTTCGATGGCCAATGTGTGAACTGAGTCTTTTAAACATCCTCAGTCGCTGGGCGCCTGCGTGACTCCTAAGCAGCAGCTGTAGAAATTAGCTGGCGTATTTGGAATCCTCTTACCCTTAATACACCACGGAGCTGTTCAGAGTTGTGCATTCAGCCATCAAAGTATGTCGATGACAATTTTGGCAAATGAGCCGGCATCATGACTGGTAGTACTGTCCGTCTTCTGAATGAATGCTATGCTTCTTAAAATTCGGGCTCTGCAGTTAAAAAAATACTATTCAAAGAAATTGTCATCGTGAGTGGCTTTAACTGCACGGCGATTAGACATTTTGATAGTTGAGTGTTCATTCCGAGGTGGTTCTGCGTAACTCTGTTTGGTATCAAGTTGCTGACCGTTATACTGTTTAGATAGCATGGTGTCACGGCTTCTTCTGCATTGTTGTGATCACTGTTGATTTTATTTGCTTTTTAGACCCATCGGCTGTGACATTTCTGCTGGTGAGCTCGTACTGATACGAGACTGCCGCTTGTGCGCACCAGAAGTCGGTGTTCTGGCTGCTGTTGGAGCCGTGCACGTCTCCTGCTATGCCCAGCCTCTGGTTGGTGTTATGTCTACAGGAAATGAGGTGAGTGAGCTGCTGCACCAGTCGCGTGCAGGCTCCCATGGCGTGAAGCCCCATCGTACCCTCCTCCCTGGGCTGCAAGTATTGACCTTGCTGGTGCACTTTAGAAGCCAGTATCTATCAGGTGGCCATTTGTGGAACTAGGGGTGTGTTTCTTTCGTCATTTGCTGTAAAACATCCATTTAGTTGACTGACAACTTTGCTGACTCAACAATGCAACAACACTATTGTAACCAAATCAATCACGGATTGAGTATCATATATTTTCGTCTAGGCTAGAAATGGTAGGCAGGCCAGAAATCAACATCCTGAAGCTCGCTGCAAGAGATCACCATTATGCCTCCTAACCTATCGAAGGCAGATCTGAAATCACTATGTCTTATTTTCTTCTTATGTAGGAATTCAGGTCCATATAGGTTTGCTTACGGTAGTCATCTGACTTAATTTCATGTAACTAAGGTCTTGGTTTCGTGCCCTGTGGCATATTTAAAGCACCTCCATACAAATTTGAACGTGGTAATATATATATATATATATATATATATATATATATATATATATATATATATATATATATATATATACATATACATATATACATATATATATATATATAAAGATAAAGTGAGAGGCATAGCTGAGTGGCACTAAAGGAAGTGAGTAGCCTGGAAGTAGCTGGTCAGGGCGGTTGAAAACGATGGTTACAGTCGGCAGCAAGAAATATGTAGATGCGAGAGAATGCCGGTAGTGGGCTCTACAGCCTAGGACGTTCAGAGCAAAATCTTCTGCTGCCAGCATTCTTTAAAGTGAGGGATGGACAGCTTAGTTATTGCCCACAGAGGACCAGGGGGCACGACTTCGATATATATGTATATATATTTATCTATGTATTCATTTATCTCTCGGCTTGCTGGCTACTGGCAGGGGCAGCTGTCTAGTCTGCTAGACGACGGTAGCTCGGTTCCACAGAACTTCCAGTAAATTGACCTCAGCAGTTATTATTAAACGTGGCTGCTAAGCTAGCCTCTCAACACGACATATGTCGCCCTTGCCGTCGGACCTGTGGTGACTTTCGATCAAACAAATGATGCCCTAAAAAATGGCTTGTATGACTTGGAATGTCCTTGTGCCTGTCCATCAACATTCCTAGTTGAATTGCTTCAACAGTGTGTCTGCTATCTGGTGCTCTCAGTGTACACAAAATTAGCTCTTTCTGCCTTTGTGATGTCACTGCTGAGTGTAGATGCTTTTGCTCTGCAGGCTTGACTGTCCAACTTGCTGTCGTAGCTCTTACTTGGGGATGGAGTTTTTTCCTGTTGTCTATGCAGCAGGTCTTTGTCAGCTGTCTGGCATTGACTTTTTTGTGTCAGGTACCTCTACGGCATGCTAGTGGTCGAAAAAAGTCTTAGAGCATGCACCGTGTATAATAATAATAATATAATAATGCACTTGATAAAGCACCCTCAGAGAACTCAATCTCTCTCTAGGCGCTTTGCAAATAACCAAGTTACCTCTTGCACCGTCCGTGAGATGTGTGGCCTTCGAAATGAGAATTGCTCGGCTGAGAGTGCGTGGAACCATTTCAAAAGCCTGTTAAGTAGGAATCGTGGTATTCGTGAATAAAGTTGCTTGGTCGGTCACGGCCCAAGTGTGTTCTTGCTCATCAGGAATGTCCCGAAAGCCGCTTAGGCTGTGAGTGTGCTATACAAAACTCTCCTGTGTAACACGCACATGGTCTTTATGACTTTGTGGAGTTACTGACGGAGATACATTACATTACATTACAATGTCACTTGTAGGTGCAGCTACGTGCCAGCTAGCCTCGTCGGTTCATTCACTTACCGACTAAAATTCACAAGGAGCACGAATTCTGCAGCTTTCAGCAGTGAGCATATAAGCACACTACTGGCAGGCAATGTCCGCCAAGTCGAAGATTGTGGGACGTCTCCGCGCCCTTACCAGTGCTTTCCTTTAAAGTGGATCCTCAAAGGCTGTTTGTCTGTGTTCTCTGGTGATTCTCAAAGCTGGGAATTAAAAAACAAGTTTGCTGATTCGACAGCCTCTTTTGTATAGCAGCAGGAGAACCTTTAATGCTACCTCTTGCAGTGGGCAATGAAGGATCGCCGTGTTCAGGGCTCGAACTTGAGTCGTGAAGAGCTACCAACTTAACCCCGCTTAACTTAACCTTAACTCTTAATTAACCCCGCTTAACTTAACCTTAACTCTTAATTAACCCCGCTTAACTTAACCTTAACGCTTAACTTAACCAACTTGCCGCTGGGCTAAGACCTGCATGTGGTTTAAATGAACACAATTCCCTCCCTACTTTATCATTGTGTGGAGGTCTGGTATAGAGCAACGTCAGATTAACTATTGGGGGCAGTTGTATCGTTTCGACGTGTGTGCATAGGTTGTTGATCAATTGTAGACTATATATTTGTGTCTATCCATCCTGCCACTTCTTCATTCATCGTATTGCCACTAACATTTTGATGCCATTTTGCATAGTTTTGTACAGTTTTTAAAGATCTCCTTTACTTATGTATATTCGGTAAATGCATGTACTCACCATCTATATGAACCAAAGCGTTGGCGATGCTTGTATCTTGGTATAAATGGCAACCTGCTTCCGGCCTATAATTGTACGGGAGCAGCTTAATAAGATGTATGCTTACTCCGTGTCGCTTAGATTGTGGAACCAGAAGTTGGCGTTTCGGCAGGAAAAATTCGTGACAGCAATCGAGTCACCTTAATGAGTGCGCTCAAGGAAAGCGGTTTCACCAATATCCAGGACCTAGGCATAGTGCAAGACTCGTGAGTACCTGAACTATAGTTCTGCCATGGCAGTATCTCTGCTTTCCGAGGGCTGTCAACGAGCTTGCAAGACGTGGATGCATTTGCTTGAAGAGTCGCTGTAATGTTTTGCAGCACGAAATGCCTTTCGGCTGCTCTCCTGACAGCCGTCCAGTACTGTGATGTCATAATTACGACAGGCGGCGGTTCGATGGGCGATATGGACTTGGTCAAGCCTGTGCTCGAGAATCAGCTTGGAGCCAAGATTCATTTCGCTCGTGTCTTGATGAAGCCAGGGTGAGACGAGATTGCAGACAACCTGTGCCCGTGTGCTGACTTTCAGCTCCTTGTTTGGCCTGGCTCCTCTGGTTTGAACAACTTTGCTTGCGGATTTTTTTCCTTTTTGCTAACGAGCCTTTCCTCTTCTCCTCATCTGCCCTTGACTATTTAATTCGTTCTCCGTTATGGGGAGTCCAAAGAAAGCCTACTGCCAATTACATTGGCCAGCCGAATGGCTGCTCGGCAAGACTGAGAGTTGCTGTCTCGCGATATCGAGTTTCGAGAGTGACCCAGTCTCATCTATGAGTCTCTATGCTGTGTCGGCACCGCCGCATGGTCAGTAACTGAGCCCTAGTTTTATCCTAGCGTTTTGCAGCGGGACTCTTGCTCCTGGTGATTTCGTTGTGCAAGTGGACATCCTTCGGCGTGTTGGTACAAACTTTGCACACATCGCAGAGTGCTGGCCTGATGCTTTGTGATATGCTACGTCATTGGTTTTAGGAAGCCCACAACTTTTGCAACCGTGCTGGCTAATGGACGGAAGAAGCTCATCTTTGCACTTCCCGGCAACCCTGTGTCAGCCTTGGTCACGTGTCACCTCTACGTGCTGCCTTCTCTCCGAAAGATGTCGGGTGCCAAGAGCATTCGTGCACCTGTCTTGAAAGTCAAGGTATGCTTCTCAGTGGCTTGGCATACAATTGGAGCCGACCCGAGAGCCCCTGCTTTGCCTTGCTGATCAGGCTGGTGTGCACCAGCCGATCATCAGCATACCAGCAACTCCCCCTCCTCTGCTTAAAGCTTTTTCTCTGGGTGGTTCTTTTTTCGGTTGATCTTCGTGTGTCATCGCTGTCTGTGACCTTAGCTCGTCTTTTTTTTCAACCGTGCCTATATAACGTTGGAAAAAGTTAGTTCTGTGGCCACCGATCGAACAGTGCTCTCCAGACATGTGAGAGCTGGTGCTTGGCTCCTGTAGCCCTGCTGCCTAGTGAGATCGCCTGCCGAATGAGTCATCCTTGTCCGATTTGAAGTGGTGCGCTCATAGGTTTAATCGAAAGCCATGCCCCTGAGCCTCGATCATGTCCTGCTTGTGCCTGCGAGTGCCACCTCAGCAAGCTGGAAGGGAGGCAGGCTGTCCTTAGCAACCTGTTCACCTCCACTCTCCCTTTTTCTGCTGCTTGGCTTGTGGTTGGCGGTGGTTGTAATATTGTCATAGTGGTGAGTGAAAGAGCAGGTTGGCCACTCCAACGGCCCCATTTCTATGGTGGTTGACGAGCCTTGGCCACTTTCATTTCCTTTCATTTCTTGACTGCTGCCCGACTCGAAACGACCTGGGATAATGCCCAGGGTCTAGCACCGCACCGTGCTTGCTCGATGTCTGGTACCGGCAAAAGCTGGTCCTGGTCATCGTAGAGTTCGAAGCTGCTGCCGTGGCTGTGCTTAAAATGAAAACCGAATCAGTCATGCTCAACAACCTGAGACCCGTGTAAAATGAAGCGCATCACTCTCTAGAGCTGCTGAAACTGAGCTGGAGAAAGAGGCCCATGCTGCTTTCTTTTCACGAAGTCATCGCACGAGAGACTAGCCAGGGCAACCCTGTTCTTATCCACTTTTCTTTTTAATGCCGCGAAGCCCCTGACTAGCTGTTTGCTAATCTGTTTTTGCCATTTTTGGGGTGGTGCTCCCGGTGTCACTCATTTGGCCATCCAGGCCTGCTTATGGCAAGCAATCTGCTGTTGGGCGTTTTATGTGTGGGCGTGCATTTATGTGTGGGCGTGCATTTGTGTGTGGGCATGCGTGAGTGTGTATTCACGCTAATGTTCGTCCTGCTCTGCCTCTGAGCCATCTGTGCTGCTACTTATCTGCCTGTACCCATCAGCCAGCAGGCTCGGTGGCAGTCGAACACCGGATTGGGTTTCCTCCACTCCCTCCCCCCCCCCCCCCGATTTGTGCTGGCCGGCATTGGACATGCTGCCTTTGCCGACTCCTTCACTGATGCACAGGCACTCAAGAAGCTATTGGTTCTGCTTTTGGTATTTCTTTTTTTTCTGGGCTGGGTTTTCTGCTACCTGTGGAGCTATTCTCTCTTCCTGGCTACTTTTGGTTTGTTCGTTCTTTATATGGCTTGGGTGATGTGGGTGGAGCTTTGCCATTACTGCCTGTTGATTTATTACCGACCAGCACTGATGACACTTGCTAACACTGCATCTGCTCTCAGCCAGCAGTTTTCTCATAGCTGACACAGGCAGTGCCCTAATGCTGATGCCTTTGTGGCACAGCAGCTGCATAGTGTGATGGCTTGTAAGCCTGTGACCGACGTGAGCTTGCCAGGCGGCCGAAATCGCTGACACAGGAATGCTTGTGTGGTCTCACAGCTGAAACTGAGGAATGTCTGAAGGAAAGGATGCCTGCCGGTGATCGGGGTTGCTACGAGTTGGCTAAGTGTTGCCGCTGTCGTTTCATAGCCAGCCTGTCTGTCAGTCTGCCCGTGGGCATCAGCAGTAGAGTATGTAATAAAGGAAGCCATCGGATAGCTTCTCAGCTGCTGTCTGGTGAGCAGGACTGTGTGTGTCGTTATTGTGGCTCTCATTTGTATCACTCTCGCCTCCAGCTATAAATGGGGAGAGACAGACAGAACGACAGAGACAAAAGAGCCTTGTAGTCCATTATTGCACCTGTGGCTCAGTAAGCTTGATTCCTGTGTATACCTGTTGCTTTGAACCAACCGTGGTTACCTCTATGTGCACTTAAAATGGCAATAACATATTAGTGTTCGTGTGCTGTTTGTTGATCCACCGCTTTCACGGGCATTGCATGGATGTAAATATATATATATATATATATATATATATATATATATATATATATATATACTACGAATCTGGCTCCCTTCTATGGACCTGGCTTTCTGATGAATCCTTCTATGGACGTGGCTATCTGGTGAACCACTGTGTAATACACAATAACAGTTGATCTGGATGGTTGGCTATCTCTTGTCATCGGCAGCTGCTGTTCAAGTACTCATCGTTGCACTTGACACCTCTTAGCTTACGCTCAGTTACATGTGACCGAGAAAGACTAGCAGACTTTCATGTGCACACATGCACTGCTTACTTTACACATGTATCTAGTCATAAATCATTGAGCAAGTGTGCTACGACTATGAATACAACCACACAGTATACGAGTAGAGAGAGAGAGAGAGAGAGAGAGAGAGAGAGAGAGAGAGAGAGAGAGAGAGAGAGAGAGAGAGATTGGTAGCTGTTGCACGAGCAAAGTCAAATTCCGTGCTGCCATTGGGTTGCTATTCAAAGGCAAGGCAGATGCGTTCTCTCTTCTCTGTCGTACAGGCAGGAAGTAATAATAACAATTCTGACGCTGGTGATAATGGCAATAAGACATTTGTATAGCTCCCTAGGAAAGCTTGATCTCTTTCTGGCCTACGTGTGCTGGAAAGGAATTGCTTCAGTTTGTTGGTGATAGCTTGTGAAGCTTTAGCACACATAAGCACATCGATGATAATCACGTGGACGGCCGGAGGAACAAAGGCCACGTGCACAGGTTGATTTGTAACTCCTGTGAAATTCAATGAATAAACCAACCGCATAATTTTTGAGGTGTCGAGTGCAATGAGTCGTCGCGTAAATAGCAGTTGCCGATGACGAGAGCTAGTCCACCACCCAGGTCCCTTTAGTCTCTGGCTCCAGCATAACTATCAGAACTACTCCCCCCCCCCACCCACTAGGCCAAGAATCGTCCAACCCATTGTGTGCTGGCGCGAATTTAGCTATACCTCGTACGAACGTCAGATCCTTTGGAGACCGTGCCTTTAGCACTAATGCTTCCAAAGCCTGGAACTCACTTCCGATGCACATGTCACAATGCTCCCTAACATGACGAAATTTAAAAATAAGCTTAAAACGCATCTATATATAATAGCATTTAGTGAGTCTTTATACTCCTTCCTTCGTATGCATATGCATGCTCACACTGTAATAATAATAATAATAATATTGCACTTGATAAAGCGCCCTCAGAGAACTTAATCTCTTTCTAGGCGCTTTACATTTGCTGCAAAGTGATACGCAATAGAATAGTAAGTAGAATCATGCTTGAAAAACAAACAAAATGAATAACATGGTTAGGGGTTACATGCACTGGGTCAGCATGCAAATGTGGTTAGTGGCAGCATGAACAGTGTCAGCACGCATAAGCACATCGAGGACGAATCACAAGGACCCACTAAATGCTGTCCTAAATAGGTATGTTTTTAAGTTTCTTTTAAATGTGGTCAGGTCAGTGCCTGCTGCCTGTGGATGTTACTACCAATCATTTGATATACTTCCTATGTAGCATCTGTAAAGTACCTAGAAAGAGACTCTGTTCTCTGAGGGTGCTATACAGTGTTATACAGATGTATTATTAGTATTATTAATAATGTGAATATGCATCTTTT
The DNA here is from genome assembly GCA_009760855.2 of Cristatella mucedo. Lineage (NCBI taxonomy): Eukaryota > Metazoa > Bryozoa > Phylactolaemata > Cristatellidae > Cristatella > Cristatella mucedo. The sequence goes on along the minus strand of WPIO01000192.1, from coordinate 270,582 downwards.
CTAAAGTTGCCTGCGACATTCGATGTTATTATAGCCATGCGATGGATCTGCATGTGCAATTAGCTGTGTCGTTCTTGAAATCAGTGCATACTTTGCTGTAGCCTGCTGGCTGCTAGTGAATTGGTGCCTCTGCTGCAGTGGACAAGGCCACTTCCGAGATTGTACTTCCCTGTGCCTACTCGGACTGTGTCTAGCTGTTGATTGAGATTATCTTTTGCTGAGGTTTGATATAGTAATTTAAGAAGCTTGAGGCTGGTCAATCTTGCAGCCACTTCCCTTACTGCTGGTGATTGGATAACCATGCCGTATTCTCTTGAAGTATAAAGCCTTGCCACCAGCTTTCCCGGCACCCTCGGTTCAGCGCAGGCTGCCCGTGGAAGCTGTTACTGCTGGCTGAGCTTCTGCTCAGCTGCTAGCTCGCACGCCTGTGCAGGACGAGTGGCAGCGGCAGGGAGGCTGACTCGTGGCTGTGCCGCGCTGCTCACGTCCCCTTCCCCTCCATCCGAACGTCTGATCCGGGCAGTCTGCACCTGCTGCTTCTTGCAGCAGCAGTGCATCTGCTCCATTATGAGCCGTCACCATTGCCTTGTCAGTTTCATCCTGTGCCGTCACAATTTGTGTTCAGTGGCAGTACCAGCTGCAGTTGAACCATACTTTAAGGAGTAGGAACGACCTTTTCAATGGCCTGCAGTCTCATTGAGACCAGCCGCGATTGCGTGCAGCTAGACCGGTCACCACGTTATAGGCAGTCTTGCTTTCAATACTTGCATGGCAGCATAGCTAGTGTGTGTGTGTGTGTGTGTGTGTGTGTGTGTGTGTGTGTGTGTGTGTGTGTGTGTGTGTGTGTGTGTGTGTGTGTGTGTGTGTTTGTGTTCATGTGTGTGTGTGTGTTCCTGCATGTGTGCAGCGGGTGTGGGTGAGTTTGTGCCTGCGTATGTGTGTGTGTGTGCATGTGTATGTCCGTGCGTGTATGTTCGTGCGAAGTGTGCATGTTCGTATGTGGGGTGTTCGTGTTTGTGCGGTGTGTGTGTGTGTGTGCGTGCGTGTGTGTGTGTGTGTGTGTGTGTTCGTGTGGGGTGTGTTCATGTGGGGTGTGTTTGTGTAGGGTGTATTTTTGTGGGGTGTTTGTGTGGGCTGTGTGTGTTTGTGGGGGGGTGTGTGCGTGTGTGCCCACATGTAAATTTGCTAGTGGGGATGTGTGTGTGTGCGTGTGTGCACGCGTGCGTGCACGCGTGCATGCATGCACACACTTACGTACATAGTGGTGAGGGCATGTGCGCATAAATAATAATAGAAATGATAATGTATCTGCAAAGCCCCTCAAGATAACTAAATGTCTATCCAGGCATCTTACATGTGCCTCGTGGCTTGATCCCACGATCTCGGTCATAAAAGGCATGCACCTTACCCCGAGGCAGATCAAGGCCGCATGTGTCCATGCGTATGTGCGTGCTGCTGTGTGCCAGTATATGCATGGGTAGGCTGCCGTGAATCACGGCTGCCTTTGTTTTTTCTTTACAGCAGCAGCAGCACTTGTCAGTTTCCGTTTGTCGTATTTTTGCCAATAGTGGCTCTCGTCCCACTTGCCTCACTTGTAATTAAACCACCCATGTTGTGCTGCGAGTAATAAATTTCTTCTGACGTCCCAACGTGCAGCTGCTATAAATGGTATTTACAGCTAGCTCATAAATGATATTCAGCTAGCAAGCATAGGGGAACTTGTCTGGTATGCTGGCCATTCAGTCTTGACCAGTTCACTGTGCAATGCATCGTCAGTCTATGATAGCAGAACATATATGGAAAGAAGTTCCTCTTAAGCACCCTGAGCAGCATGTAAAGCAGTTTCGAAAAGAATATGCTGCAATATACTGTTGTCTAGTCAGCAGGTGACAACCACCGTACCAGAGGATTTCAAAAGCTGTGTAGACCAACTGTCATCAGGCTGGTGATATTTCGATCGGCGTTTGTATTGCAACTAGTGTCGCCCGGCAGATGTCCGGGCGATGGCTGTCTCTCTTGCTCCGGGTGATGACTGTCAATGCTGGACCCCTCCCCCATTGCCGAAAATTACCCATTGTCAATGACTGGGTGCTTGTAGTACCCCTCCCTCTCCCCAGCTGCACTGGCCTGGCAAGCTACTGCTGTCGAACCAGAGGCTGTGACTGCCGGTTGGTGGGTTTCAGCAGGCATCTCCTGGGACTGGGTTGTATCAAGTCGGACATTTGTTTTAGCCATTAAACCAGTACTCATTTATGGCAGTCGGATCTACTGTGTGCCTGGCTAGTGGAGAGCACAGCCGTAAATTTAGAACGCCGATGTAGACCAAATGTGATAGTCGAAACAGGGATTCGACTGTTTGGTCAGACAGCACCAACTTGACCCTGACCTTGCATGACGCCCTGTGGGCTGTGACTGCTCCCAGGCCGGCCATGACCAATCGTGCCAGTATTGTATCAACTCGTTTATTGTCCTGAGTGGACCTTCGACCTCAAGGTGCTTTCAGTTGCAGCATCATGTCAGCTAGGTGTGAACATGCTAAGCCCATGATTGGCCTTGTGGGTCGGTGTTTAGAGCTTTGCCTTGTAGCAGCTGACAAAACTAGGAGCCACTGCAGTTCTTTTAGTAAAGGTAGCCCGTGAGTGCCTGTCCATCGCTTACTACTTTGTCTCACAGAGCGATGGGTGGTATTTTGTAAAACAAATCCTATCATCGGTTCAGCCACGATGGCATGGCATAGCTGACTGTTTTCAGTTTTAATTTGCAATTTAAGCTGACTGCTAGCGATCCAGCTGCGGCATATTGTAAGGCTGCAGCAAGGTGGCAACATTGGCACCGAGCATATATTAATTAGCCTTGCTCCGTCGGAGCTGTGGTCACAGCGGTGGAGTGCTGAGCAGCAGTGGCGCTCGGCGCACGCCCGTGCTCGTCGTCTCGGACCAGCGGCTCACCTCGAGGTGGCCAGTTTACCGCCATTTCCGGAGTCAGGTCTCTGGCGTGCATGTGCAGCCGCCAGGGGCCACCCCGCTCTGTCGCGTTGCAGGTCGATGAAACGCTGCTGCTCGACCAGCGGCCCGAGTACCGGCGTGCCTGCATTCGCTGGATCGACGGTGGCGGAGATCCGGCGCCTGTGGCGAGCATCGTCCGAGGCAGCCAGGAGAGCAGCCGCCTGCCCAGCCTGTGTGCCGCCGATGCGCTTCTCGTGCTGCCGGCGCGCACTGACACAGTGCCTGTCGTCGAAGCCGGTCAGCTGGTCGACGCCATGTTGATACGCGGCCTCGGCTTGGCGTGAGGCCGCTGCCGTGGGCGCGACGAGCTCTGGGGCGAGGCTCACCGAGGCTGGTGGCAGCGGCAGTCGGAGAACGAGCGGCCTTCTGCACACGGGCACGGCACTGGATGGGTGGTTGGATAAAGCAGCCGTCCGTGCAGGCGCCCTGGTCGCATGCCCACTGCCTGTGGCCGGGTGGCAGCTGTGCCACGGCCGCGGTTGCCTTTGCACGGCTTGCTGGCTGGGTGGCCCGGCCCTAGCTCATCGCAGTCGGCTAATCTGCCGTGGAATGCAGCTAGGAGATATGCAGCAGTGAGGCTGGAGGGGGCTCCCTCCCGGGTCGACCGAGCAGGCAGCACGTGGTCGAGGCCGGCCGGCCCGTAAGGCCCCCGGCGCTAATTGCACGACTGTGGGATCCGTTAGGGCTGCCGGCCTCTCAGGCTTGATCTGCCTGGGAAGCTATCTGTCAGGAGTTGCTTTGATTTAGTTGGATAAGAAAATTCACCTGCCCAGTCGTGTACGGCTCCCTCAATAAACTGCTGCCTGCCCTAGAGGCTGTGCACCATCGCAGCAGCTCTGGCAGCCGGCCTGCTTGCATGCAGCAGCTGCCGTGATGTGACTGCTGCAGCGGCACATATGGGGCTACCTGGGAGAGAGCTGCAGTGGTGGCTCTCTCCGGAGAATGCTTGCCGCCCGTCCAAGCTTGCCCGGCTCGTGCACATGCATGCAATTAGGCCGCTGGGCTCACTTGCCGGTCGCCCACCGGGGCTGTTGTGCACCCCCCTCCCTTTCGGCTTCGAGTGCCCCTCGGACTTAGCCCAGGGGTCGGGTGCTCGCTCTTCACGACCTGCAGGTGCTCGTCGTGCAGTGGGCGATCCTTTATTGTCCTCTGCAAGCGGCGCTGGTGGTGGCCCTTAAGGCTGCTCTGCCGCTGTGTGTGAGAGAGGCTGTTATATGTGCGCACATTTGATGTGCCTGCGCTGCGCACAGCTTAGCCGCGGCTCGGAAAGTGCGGCCCAAGTGGCCAGCCACCGTCTGCAGCTGCCTAGGTGCAGACGTCTCTTGAAAGCAATTGGACCAGTCTTGCACAGACACCAGTCCAGTGTTCCCAAGACAGTCCTGTTCATTCCATGGAGTGTGGACATTTTGGGAGCTGACTGGCCAGCGAGCTCGGGGCAGGCACCACCTCCATCCCTCACTCTTTCCCTCATGTAACTGATTCCCGATCGTATTTGCATGGCCTGTGGGCCACGTGGTGACACCCTTCCTCCAGGCCTTCCTCATTTCCTTTTCTATTAGCAGCCTGCCAAGCGAGACGACACTGTGTGACTATTCAACCTGCTCTCTCAATTCATTGTGTACTTCCTGTCCGGAAATGTACAATGTCTTCTAATTCTTAGTTCTAATTCTCAGGGCTTATCCTTTTTTAGGGTATGACAACACATTTTGCAGCCTCTGCTGGTTTTGATCCCATTGCTCTTTTTGGTTGGTTGCATGTCTCTCTTGCCCACTTTCCTCTGCCTTGGTTCCGACATGCCTCGGGATCTTCTCAGGCACTTACTTTCAAGTGCTGGTGGTCAGCTATTCTTGGCTTGTTTGCTTGCACTTGCTTGCACTCATCTTCTCAGCCGTGCTCCCCCTGTTTCACTTTCTCTGTGAGTGCACCACTCTTCCACAACCCTCACCCTTCCTTTCTCGATCTCTCTTCCTCAGTCTCTCACTCTCGCTGTCTCCCTCTCTCTCTCTCTCTCTCTCTCTCTCTCTCTCTCTCTCTCTCTCTCTCTCTCTCTCTCTCTCTCTCTCTCTCTCTCTCTCTCTCTCTCTCTCTCTCTCTCTCTCTCTCTCTCTCTCTCTCTCTCTCTCTTCGGTCCACTTTCCTCTTTTGTTTATGTCCTTAACTTGTTTACTTAAGCTCTCTCCCTTTCACTGTCATCTCTTGCTCCATCGTCTCTCTCTCTCTCTCTCTCTCTCTCTCTCTCTCTCTCTCTCTCTCTCTCTCTCTCTCTCTCTCTCTCTCTCTCTCTCTCTCTTGCCTCTGTTCTCTTTCTCTTACCTCTCACTCCCTCCAGTATTCTTTTTTCTACCTCTCATTACTAACTTGCAACATCTGGCTAGCTACCTAAGTCTGTCATCCTCGATACCTGTCAAATGTTCATTTTTAACTTTCTTCACATCGGCTCCTTTTTTGTGTTCACCTTGCTCGGCAGATCTGAGTGTGCTTGATTCCAAGCTCATGCAAACTTGCCGTTTGAGCTATGTACACCTGCTAGTACAGCAGTTCCTCAGATCAAGAGCTGTCGTCTGAAGTGGTGAGTTTTGACTCCTCTGTCTACCGGCTACAAAGGAGCCGATATGAGTCATGCATTCTCACCACTGGTGACAAAAATCTCGTGGTGAGTATTTCGTTAGGTATGCAGAAGTCTGACAATGCTAGTCTCTGCTTGCCACAGTCATGCACCACAGAGCACAATAGAGACTTGATCTGCCTGATTCGTGCCAGTGGTGACAAATTTAGAGCTGCTGGCCGTGATAGCTGGCTGGATAATGCCTCTGTTACCGGGCTCTTCACCATTTGGTCTTGTCTGCTTCTGCTGTGGCTTTGATAGGGAATACTGCTGCGGGCCCAATGCCCTCGATCTGGCAAGCCTTCTGCTGGGGCTACAATTTGGACTTGTGTTGTTTGCCCAATGTCCTGGACTAACAAACCCACCAGGCCAGGCAAGGCTTGGTGGGGCAGCAGGCCCAATCGTGGTTGACGTGAATATTGATAATCGTAGTTATTTTTCTGAGTCCTTGTTGCTTGTGGCTGGCATGGTATTCTTTGTGCGTGCCATAATTTGAACCCTAACTAGCAGGACATAATCACTAACGATGGCATGTTCACTAGCTATCGATGTTTATGCCAAATTGGCTGCATCTTAATTAAAGTCTATGGTACTAAAGGCTTACGTGCTTGGTCTGCTAACGTTCACAATATATACCCTCCCTCTTGCCGATGAAGTCGTCAAGCACCATCTAGGCTGTAATTCCTATCCCGACTACACAAACCACTGTGCCTGTGCTTTGACCCACTCACAGGCTTCTGGAATGTCAAGCTCTCAGCTCCCTTGCTACAGTATTGCAGGCATTTGCACTTGAATGGCGACAAACTTTCTCAAGTTGAATAACGATAAACTAAGCTTACAAGTTTTGGGGCAAGCTGAGTCCGTGGGTGGGTGGGTGGTGGCAAGGAAGTGGGCGTGTCATCTCCTGCACCTGATCCGTCCATGCCATGCAAAAGGCTGCATCCGGAGGTCCCCTTGCCGTTGGTTATAGAACTCAACCCGGATGTACAGCATGCAACAGGAGCGTGCCGGCGATCGAATGCAGAACGCGATGCATGGTTTCTGGAGGAAAGGATGGCCACGTTTTGCTGCCTGATGCCGGGCTGCATTTGATTTCCCTCTGCCGTTCGTGGGCCTACTTTTTCGTTTTTCCAGCTCGAGCAGCTGCTTTAAGGTGCTGCCAGAATAAAAAAATAAATAAATCCTAGCTGATTGAACAGCCTCTTTTTGTATAGCGACAGAAGAGCCTTTACGGCTATCACCACCGATTGCAGTGGCTATGAAGGATCGCCCACCGCAGGAATCGAACCCACGTCCTCGAGACCGAGGTCGTGAAAAGCAACCGCCTTACCTAGTGTGCCATCACGGCTCACCAAACAAATGTTAACGATCCAGGCGAGACTCGAACTCGCAATCTTTGGCTCCGGAGGCCAACGCCTTATCCATTAGGCCACAGGACCTGTTCCAGAAGAGGATGCGGAGCGGCTGCTGCGAGCTCGGGCATCCGTTGCCAAAGAGAGTGTCGTCCACCGGCAGGAGCGCCCGTGCAGGTTTTCAGAGCTAGCTCGACTCTCTAGTCTAGCGCGCTGCCTCGGTTAATGAGTTGGCGCCCAAAATACCGAGATTTCGAGTATGCCAGCAAAACCGAATAAGAAACAGTCAAACAAAACGGTTAATCAGCTAGGAGCTGAAGCTGATTGCATGTGTAGCCGCCGCCCCCCCCCCCCCGTGCTCGACCTAGATGTCTTGTGCGCTGGCGCGGGCACGCTAGTCACCTCCGAGCCGTCACTCAGCGAGCGTGCTCAGGCGCTGCCACATCCTCGAGCGCATGCGACTACTGAGTTTCTTTGGTGTTCGTCTGAATCGCCGTAGTGCTTACCCTGCCCTGAAGTGGTACTGCAGCCGACAGGTGCTCCGGTGTATGGCAGCTGCAGTTTCAGACCCATTGTGGCAGCCGTGGTTGCGGTTGCTCTTACTGCGGCCACTAGCTGGATCGAGCTGGAAGCTTCGCTGACCGCAGAAGCCATACCGCGGACCAGTCAGATCAGTGCTTAAATTGAACACTGTCTTCCCTACGTGTCGATAGGACGGGCGGCATAGCATAAGCTCGGGCACCATACCCAAAGCGCTTTTGCCTCGTCGGAGTCAGACTGCTCGTCTGACTCATGCAGCAGCAGCCTTGCCGGTGAGCACGAGGCTTCCTTCAGCTGAAGCAGCAGAGGCGACGGCGGCAGCATCGGTGATGCAGCAGCAGTCATACCCGGGCAGTAGTAATGCCAGGCAGTGGCTGCTCTGCTGGCATGTCAGAGTCTGGGTCTGTGCCTTCTGCACCACTGCTGCTAAATGATAACATTTGCACAAGAAGTGATGGTCCATACAATTAGGGTAATTGTGTAGCCGTTTACATCTTTATTGGCCACAGTTTCCCAAGCTCTGTTTCCCACAGCCAGCCAGCGTGCAGAGAGAGCCCCACCACCCAAGCCGAGGTCGGCTCAGCGAAGAGCTGCCTGAGCAGCCGGGCCGGCGGCGGCGTCGGCTGGGACCATGCGTCTCCGCTTCTCCCAGCCGGTGCCACTGCCGGTGACGCGATGTAGGGCAAGACCGGTGGGAGGTGTCGAGTTGGAAGATGGCAGCACTGCTGTGCATTAGGCTGCTCAGGAAGGCCCCTTGCTGTCTGTGACGCAAAATGCTCGGACGTCAAGCCTTAATTCTGTTAAACATGGCCACCCAGTATTGGTCTACTTATGTGTGAAAGCCGACGAAGCTGTCGTCTGTGGCTCCAGGGCTCGGCATCCTGTGTGCGCCGGCTTTGCATAGTCTTCCTACAGCCAGCCGACATCACGTGACCTGATGGTGACTCGCCACTGGCCAACTGGGCGGCGCTGTGAGCTAAAATGTGCAGGGACTGCCTGCTGAGCAGCCGTTAGCGGTTGATCATTGTACTCACTAGCAGGCTAGAACGGTGGGCAGTGGTGCTGGACGAAGCAAGTGTGAGAAGCCACCGCACCGTTAAGACAACCTAGCAAAAAAGTCGTCTGCTGCATTGTGCCTCGGTGCATCCCCAACGAGCAGGACTCAGCAGGCGTTTCGCCAGAGATGCATATGGAGTTGTGCAGAACCTGTTTGCAGCCTTTTACTGATTAGCTGGTCCAAACTGATGGGCTGAACCAGCGCTGTCCAACCAGTTACCATGAAGTATTAGAATTTTTGAGAAATACTTTGCCCGTTCAGTGACTCAACAGCAATTCGCAAATGTAAATCTGCTTGCTAACCTTGTGAGCCTGGCTGAAGGTGGCCAAACACAATAGAGAAGGATTGTTTGCCGGGTTGTTCTCGGGACTTGCAATCACTTGAACAGCTTCTGTCATGCTTAGAAGGCCGTGACCACTGCGCTCGTAGGCAGCATATCACTGCTCCGTTGCTGCTAGCTATTTTGACTTGTGATAACCGCAGGAGCTATTCGACCAAGTGGAGTTCAAGTGACTCACCGACAGGTGATGACTGAGGCCACCGTGGTAGCCTCCTGCTGCTGCATCTTGCCTTAACTGCTTGCTTCTCATAAGAGGTTCTTCAGTGGAAAGTAACTAGCCATTCGACTTTAATTAAATAATTGGCTTTACGTAGAATTGATCCTTCCCACCTACCTCCACCAGCTAGAGAAACTGGGTGGTCGTGAATACCGTTTGTAGAACTTAGCCACTCTCTTGCTGGCAGTCTGCATTTCAGCTTGACTACCGCAGGTAATTACGCCCAAAGCATAGGCTAGCTGATGCTTCGTTGTTTACGCAGTAGTAAACAGCATGATCGGTGCTGTTGAGTACACGGGTGTGCCTGACAACGTTACGTTGCCGGCACATCTGCGACGACTCGCCGAATCCCACGCAGCTCCCAATAGTGAAATTGCAACAAAACTGCATTAAGTCTTGTGCAATGCAAAGGCAAGCAGCTAAAAACAGCCACTTAAATTCTGCCACCAAATCAAGAGCATCGATCTAGATCTTAATGGCTCTGTAATAGGCTCCGCCTCGATTTCCTTTGGCAAGAGTTACCCATATCCTAGTGCTATCATTCATTAAATGCATATCGTTAAAATATTGCTTATTAATATGGCGTTCCGAGCTAAATTTACGGGAAGGGATCCTCTTGATAGAAGCCAGCTTAGTGCGGGTGAGCAGCTCGGCAAAAATTTGAAAGAGACTGCACATGTGCAGTCTGACTATGCTACTGCTGCTTATATGTGGCCATAGTCTACATGAGCAGCCTTGGAGAATTGAAATTCTTATTTAGACAGTTTTAGTGCAGACCAAGGAATTTTTCCAAGTTCCTGGCTACACAGATTGCTTGCTTCTTTTCTCGGGTGAGTGCTGTGTGTTGCCTACAGTTGCCTGACTTTCATCTACAAAAACCAGCGGCCTTGATTTCGGTCGTAGCAAAGCCTGTTTCTACATAATAACTCATGCTCCGTGCAGGTTGCGTTGATGTTAGGCTTAGTGGTGCTTGCAATTAGTCGGTGGCACCAACCGTGCTGGCTGTGCACTGCCCATCTGTAAGCTCATCTGGTGAGACCAGATAATGTACCACTCGAGCAAGGGCCAGGTGCTCACAGTCACCGGCAGCTACTGCAGACCATCTGTGGCTGGCTTCTAGCTATTTTGTCGCTAGCGATTGGGTGCCATATTGTCCCGCCAGCTTCCATCCGAGGAAATAAGCTACCGTCTAGCGTACCACGGGCAGGTGACACTTACGTCAGCTCTGTGAAAGCCCAGCAGGCCGGTCCTGCATGCTGCGCATTTTAAATCAGACCTGGCCAGGTACTGGATGCCCTGCAGCTGTGAATTAGCCTGGCCGTGGCTGCTCAGACCCTGTGGCTGGTGAGAACCCAGCTAACAGGCTTCATTAATCGTGTGCACGAGGCTTCGTGTGTGTGAGAGAGGCAACTTCGTAGTGGAAGCGAAGCCACTCATGGGCGTTGGCTACGACTCGACGTGCTTCCACTAGAGCCTCTGCTCTCTCTCTCTCTCTCCAGCTAGTGCTATTTGCCAGCTCAGTCATGTGACTGGAAGGGAACGAAAGCAGAATGTGGCTATGCACTTTCCTGCGGCCACTTGGGTTTGCTCACATGAGAGAGCACAGCGTCAATGCCAATGGGTGAACTCGGACGTTGTGTGCACGTTTACGTGTGTGTGTGTGTGTGTGTGTGTGTGTGTGTGTGTGTGTGTGTGTGTGTGTGTGTGTGTGTGTGTGTGTGTGTGTGTGTGTGTGTGTGTTGGGGGTTTTACATGCATGCTTAATCTTGAATCATGTGCCACTGTGAGGCTGTGCAAGCATAAATCAAATCAGATATACAAGTGTAGACAAATACTGGGTGAGTGTGTGTGCATTTGTGCACACGCACGTATGTGTGCGAGCTCACACGTACGAAGGCACCTTTGCATTCGTGGCTCGATTTCCACAGCTGCTAGGGCCATCTCGGTGGCTCATTGATCAGTGCCACTGGTTCTAGACGGTGAGGTCCCAGGTTCAAATCCTACTAGTATGTATGTGTATGTATCTTCGTCTGTAACTCCACAAAGTCATAAAGACCATGTGGGTGTTACGCAGGAGAGTTTTGTATAGCGCACTCACAGCCTAAGTGGCTTTCGGTACGCATTTGGTCTTTTACTGGTCTATTGTGCTAACCATAGCTGAGCAGTACGCAGTGCCAACGCAGCATTTGATGCAAGACGGCAATCTGCAGGGTGCTCGATAATCTCACCACCGGGTGACAAAGTCCATATGATGTGTCCTCAATCGTGATTTGACATCCTTCATTTTTGCTGTTAAATTGAACCAGTGTTCAGAGCCAAATGCCTGCCGGTTCTGTGACGTGATTGAATCTGTGTCGCCTAATATCCAAACATGCTGCCCAAATGTCTACCTTCTTCTACAGCGTTATACCTCAGCAAAAATGTTCTTACGCTAGTGGCAGGTCAAGGTCTATGCTGTCCGACGACGTGGTTAGTTCAATCGAGTTCCTCATCCTGACGAAGTATAAGCCCTTTATGTTTGTGGAGCTGAAACGAACTCTTGCTGAAACACCCTTAATCTGTAATTGGAATTTGAGAGTGCAATAGTGGCCTCTTTATTGGATGGAACTGTTTATGAAGTCACCATGTTCTCCAAGACTGCTTTTGTGCTATCAATAAGCTCAGCTGGATGCATCAATCTAACGAGCACTCGGCTCTCGTTTTCTATGCAGCAGTCACGATGGATTGCATCCAGGTCTCTGTTTCAGACGCATTGAAAAAGCTCTAGCAACAACGTGCTAGATTCTTGTGGTTTAATTGGCACATTTGCATTGAGAGCTAGACCACAGAAAATAGAAGTGTACTGTTCTGTCTTTTGGAGCCTGTCATTAATGTGCTAAATGTATGTGACCTATTGGTAAGAGACATAATAATAATTATAGTAATACTAGCTGATTCAACAGCCTCTTTTTGTATAGCGACAGAAGAGTCTTTATGGCAATCACCACCGCTTGCAGTGGCGATAAAGGATCGCCCACCACCGAATTCGAACCCACGACATCGGGGCCGAGGTCGTGAAAAGCAACTGCCATACTTAGTGAGCCATTACGACTCGAGCTCATCACAAGCACGTTCCTTCCATGGCATGCTTTATGAACGTGGCCATCTGCTACTAAATATTGGGGTTGCAAGCATACCACTAGTTCCCACTAAGATTGCAATATGATGACTGCTTAGGGGCAATTTCGGGCTCATACTTTGCATTCTGCTGCTCCATAAACATGTGCCTCCTATGTTAACACATGCAGCCACTGACATGTTGCCACAAAAGCACCCAGCATTAATCTTCAGCTCGCTAAACTGACATACTCTCACCAACCTAAACACCTACTATACTTGACTTTGATTAAGCAAACCAGTTGACTAGCAGGCCAATGTGAGAAGAAAACAAGTCACCCTAAAATTAAACGATGCCCTCCTCTTTACCTCAATGGCTAATGGCACACCAGAGAAAACACACAGGAGTAAAAATCAGTGCTGAGTCAGCCGTTGGTTCTTGGGCATCATGCGTCCGCCAGTCCAAATGCTGCATCCAGTGGATTCCAGCAGCAAGTCGCTTGCACCGAGCTAGGCTCGCGGTATGCACCTCGGCTTCTTCCTGCTGATTGCCAAGGGACACAATGACCTGCCAAATTGTTCTACCACACAGGAAACAGGGGCCCACTCAACTGCCGACCCACACAATGTGAAGGTGTGTCTACAGCTATGCTCAGATGGGCATGCTATTTATGCACCTCACGGCAGCTACTTTTAAACATTCAGTGATAGCACCCAGGTCGTGGCCAGGCCACCACGATCTTTGCCACTTGTGTGAGTGCACAGTGTAATAGCCAGCGGCTGTTGAGTACATATTGCCAAAATGAGCCCTCACTTTCCTGCCTACAGCTGTCACTTGTCACTGCTTTCGCCCAGTCCTTGTTTTGAATTGGCTAGAAAAGCCATTATGCCCTATGCAGCTGCGGATAAAAATGGTTGCAAGGCAAGTAAAAAAAAAATCAATTCAACAAGTTCTGGTATGTGTCTCCTTAGCTGAAGAATCTGCGATGACTCGCGGTCGATCAAAGGATACGGAGCTAAGTTGTTACTCTTACCAACGAGGTCTGCGATGGCTTGGCTCCTTCACACCTAGCTGAACTGCTGCACTGTTTTCCTGCCCCGTGCCCTCATGTCGGCTGTGGGCAATAAATTAGCTGTTCCATTCCTATGCTTTAAGACCGTTAACGACAGAAGCTTTTCCTCTGCATGTGCCTGCTGTGGAACTCACTTCCACAATTATTTTGCAGCATCTTCTATCCTGCTACCGACTGTAGTGCATTCTATCCAGCCATCCTAAACGGCTACTATAATACTACTTACTTCCTTGACTGCCCTCCTGACTCAGCCATGTTTCTTGCTGTCTCTTTGTTGCATTACTGTCGGCTACTGTATGCATTTCGAAAGCCACTTGGGCTTTAAGAGCGCTATAGAATACACTACTGTGTAACATGCATTTAGTCCTTATGGACGTGTGAAGTTACTGACGGGGGTATATTTCATTGGCAATGCCTATCGTTAAGCCTCCTTTTATTCGCAGGCAAGCATCGTCGAACAAGCACTGGTTTGACCTAGTTGGTGCCATCTTCGTCGTTTGGGCATTGGAGATCGTTTAGTTGGTCTTGCCCCATTACCATAACGGTCTTGATTTAATCGAATGCTGCTCATTCGTGACAAAAACCTCCATTTCAGCATTCGATGGCTGTGATTGGAAACCTAGGCAAGCTAGGCCGAGCAGCGATACAGTTAGTTCTTCATCGGCTCCTTGGCTGGGCATTCGAGCAAAACCAGCCGGTAGCAATCAAGTAGCTACAGCAGCCGAGGCTCGCAGCCAGTCTAGTCGGCTTGTCGGTAGCAGCAAGAGAAAGCTGACATTGTGCGAAGCAAGCATCTAAAGAGCATCGTGCCGATGCCTAGCTGATCAGCTCCAGATGCCTACGTGAGAAGGTTTTAATCTCATCAGACATAAAACCGTGAATGCAACCAATCGCCTGGACTAGCAGAGGCCGACCTCGAATTGCTATTATGACCGTATGCACTTACTTGATGGGTGGCTTCTCAAAGAGATAGTGGGAAACTTGACCGACAGTTATAATTCCTTGCCGGGTGCCACAGAACAAAATCAGCCACTTTCGATGAGTTGCTCAATTGCTCGACTCCAGCATCTGCGTACACAGAGCTGATGCGTCAGCAGAAAGCAGGGGTTTCTGTGAAATAGCCGGTTCTGCAGCAGCAAAACAGGCTGCAAAGCTGCCACTGCCTAATTATATAAGAGTTCGGCAGTTAGATTAGCAGGCCGACTCATCGTGTTCACACCTCTCTTCAGCATAGAGAGGCTGGTCGGCAAGTGCTTCCTATTGAGGAAACTAACACAATTAAGCAATGTTGGCCCGGCGGGGTCACTCTCAACTAGTCTAACTAGACTTGTGTATTCAGCAGCTTTAAATGGAGTAAAATTAGCTAGCACCTACTGGTGTATTAAGTTGCCTGCATCGTGAAGGGCTATCTCAACTACATATATACTAATACGTGAATCAAGAATGACAGATTAAAAATGGTGAGACCAACACTGCTCTTCTGGTCGGTGTCTAGTTTGCGACCGACGAAAGCAGCCTTCTTTTGATGCATAGAAAATTGCCAGCAAATTCCGAACTGTTCGTCAAAAGATCATGTCTGGCCATCGAAAGGCAAACAGAACTCCAAGCAGCAGCATATCAAGACGGTCGCTTATATATTATGGCTGGATATCATAAGGCCAGCCAGCATCGGCTGGGCCGCTACCAAGATACGGTCAGCGATGGGTCTCACCTTGAGGCAGCCCACCATATAAAGGCTGACCAGGCTTGCCGACTGGCTTTGCTACCAGACCCATCCCTTCAGGTGAGTCCCTGGGGGTCACCAAGATAGTAAATTTCATTTTTCAATTCTGCTGCTGCTACTGGTAAGTTTGAGACGTCAGCATACAGTCTCGTTTCCTATGGCTCAACTAGTTCTTCGAACAGTAGCAAGGTGATCACACTTGATGACCCAGATCGTGGGTTTCTACCTTGCATCAAGCAATGAAGAATAGCCTGTGTGCCGGCTGCACGAAAGCCACTAAAGTTCTTCTGCTGTTACATAAATTGTATTGCGAATTAAATCAGCTGCTCCACGTTATTCGATGGTATAAATCTTTCTTTACAGCCCTCCAGACATACAACTTATGTATGGCAAGCACTTATAATGGGGAGCTAGGATAATGGGCAATGCACTCTGCCAGTTGGTTTACATCGTACTATTAAGTATGCTGTCTTTTAAACATCTGCAACTCAAAAGCAGTAAGCATGGCTAATGTAGATCCACATCCATCGTGACTGTGGCTAAGTAAGTCCTTGGTGCATGGAGTCTTACGGAGCAACCGCGAGAGTGCTGCAGCAACCATCGTATTCTTGCAACAGTAACATTGCATCGCGGAAGCTATCGTCCAGCAGAAAGATTGACTGTTTATAGCTGATCTGCAGCAACCAGCAGCCTTGGCAGGTAGTGGCAGCAATTGCAGAATTACTTTCGCAGGTACAGAGCATTACATAATGCCTTTGCCTGCGCTCCCTGCCAAGTCGTGGCTATTCAGCTTTAGCTTGGTGATCTTAAATCTATCGAAACTGGACATAAGTCATTAGGGCTGGAGCCACTTGCAATAAATGGGAGGGTCTGGAGCAATTTAGTAGTGGCTCATGGGTAGCAATGAATTTAATAAGTGATTCGACTACTTGACTCGGTCATGTATCTACTCAGGCATCGAAGAGATCCATCCCTCTTCTGCTCATAATGTGTGGGGACGAGCCAACAACAAGTACAAGTGACAAGCTGCTATGAGTTCTACCAGTCCTTGATGTCGTTACTAGCCAAGATGTTCCTGGTCTCTGGGTTTACATAAGAAGTCACGGCTGCACCAATTAGATTTCAGGATTCTGTAAAAGTACACTGGTAGTGTTTCTGCTACTGTCAGCAGAGGTCAGAAGTAGGTCACCATGTTTCATCATCGACGGCACTAACCGCTTGGCTTTCGTGTTAAGTGAGCATTTTAAGTGTCAGGTGCTCAGTTTGCATTAACAGGTCCTAAACAGTACTTTGGCGGCAATGAGTCTCAAAGCTACTAGCTCAGGATGGTAATCCGTGTCAGGAAATAAGTGCTGCTTTATAAGTTGTAGAAGCATGCACCGGTATGTCTGCTTTAGAGGCTAATAGAAACTTTAAAAAATATGGTGCTAAGCATTCTATGTGAGTGCCTTTGAGGACAAGTGATATTTAAAGTTTGTTAGCATGAGGTTAGGTGGCAGCTACCTCTACAGTCGGCAGAAATTCGGATGCAGTGTAGCTGGTCCTCTTACTCTGATCACCGTGCAAAGCCTACAGCAGCTTGCATGTCAGCTCCGGCAGCAGATAACGGTATCTGAACAGCCTCTACTGTCAATCGTATTTGAGCCCGTAGTAATTGAATGCTTTGGGCAATAAGACTTGCATCTTGGGTTTCAATTTTTAGCATCAGCTTTTGATCGGCAACTCAGTCGAAGCTCTCATGTCCACACTCAAGGCTTGGACTCTCTTGTCTTCGTTGAGCTGTCTGACCCAGTTGAACTCATTTAAGGGCCACGGTTACTCGATGTTGATTGATGAGAGTAGCTACGTCAGACACACAATAATAGCAGTGTATGAGCATCTGCTCATTGCATGCTAATGTGAAATACCGCCCATAGAGTCATTGCTCATTCACAAGACTGTCAATGTGCCGGCTCCTGACATTCCGGTGTGCCACTGCCAGAAGCCAGAGAACCGAACGCCACTGGAAGAAGCCGATCTCCTGCAACTAGGCAGATGTAGGTGTGCTACGTCAAGTTGTCTTCAAACTGATTGGTTACAAGTATAAGCAAAATCTTGTGACAGCAACCGGTGACAAAGCACGTAAGACTTTCAACCAAGAAAGTTATCTGAAACTCCTCGTGAGATTTTAATCCCTCTTAGGTCTGGCTGGGAGTTTGGACGGGTCCCTTCTTTACCACAACACCGTGGCCAGTCGTTCATGTGCCACAATCGGCCAGCATGGAGCTCCAGCCTTAACCAGTTATCATGTGGCCCACAGCATACCACTAGCTTTAATGATCTGCACCAGAAAGACAAGCTGGGTGTGTTGGTTTGTATAAGCTACATCCTAAACCTACTTTACGGGCATTGGCGCATTACGAATTGCCAGCCTTGGCCTGGTGCATGCATCAACAAAATACTGTATTCCAGACAGATTTTACAAGATGCCTTTTTATAAAGATTAGCTTATGCTCCCTCCCTCTGTCTCACCAATGAATCGTTGCCTAAACTGTTCAGCTCTCTTACTGCAAACAGTATCGCGTCCCTGGATAGTCGAGACACTGGATATGTTCCTGCAGCCAAATATGCATCCGGGTTGGCCTGAAAAACACTGCCTTTGTGATACTGCTGCAGTCTCTTGGTGAACTCACTTGCCTGAAGTCCCACGAACCTCCAGAACCGAGTCATGTAAACTACAGCTGCCTCCCTGGGGGGACAAGATGGATTCAATGGTTATCGAGCACGACCCGAGAGCGAAAGCTCGGTGCAAATTCCCCCACTCCATACTGAAGTTTCGTGACAAATATAATTTATTTGCCTAGCGCCCTAAGAGAACTTTATCTCTATTCAGGTGCTTCACATATGCCTCGGAGCTCGAGCCCACGACCTCAGCCAGACCTTGGTTGGGGCGAGCACCTTAACAGCTGGACAACAGCAGGCGTGCTAAAGCAGGAGGTTAATACATCAGCTATCTAGGCCTAGTAGGAGCTGGCCTTAAATGCTTCACTCTCACCGAAGGCCACATGCACTTTAGTAGATCTGTCAGCTTTAAATAGAGCCGACACGTGAGCTGCTCTCTTACTATAAGTTTGCCTGTGGTTGAGGGAGCAGCTTACAACAAGATGTCTCTCCTTGGCACTCTTCAAAAGACGGAAGGCTGTATCTGACGAGTAATCGGGGGGGGGGAGGGAGGCTAAATAGAGCCAAGTACTACATCAGTAATGGAGCATGAACTGCAATACCCTCCTGAATAGCTTTTGTAATGTAAACCGCCGCAGTAACATCCAGTGTGGCTTTCTGTGGGTTACATTGTAAATGCTTAGCGGCGCGTATTAGAGAGAAACTCGTATCTGCTTGAACAAACTTAT
Source organism: Cristatella mucedo (assembly GCA_009760855.2). Lineage (NCBI taxonomy): Eukaryota > Metazoa > Bryozoa > Phylactolaemata > Cristatellidae > Cristatella > Cristatella mucedo. The sequence goes on along the minus strand of WPIO01000192.1, from coordinate 252,185 downwards.
GTCAGTTTCATCGGCCCGAACGTCGTGCAGCGGATTTCTCCAGCAGTAGTCAAGCGATTGAAAACGGAACGGGAATGACTTGAGGAGTGAATGTGTATGTGCCGATACCAGCAAAGGGGCTCTTCGACATTGCAAGTGAAGGCTTAAAATTTGAACTTCATTTACGAAAACATCTGCTAGCACTCAGCAGCACTGCTTACGCCACACTTTGCCAAGTTTTTCTATATGCATCTACCAAGCCAGCGAGCGAAAGTAAAACCAACATTTTGCATTCATTCTTAGCAATATCGAGCGGCTATCATGAAGTTTGCTTTAGGGGTCAGCTGTTCGGATGTAAACCTTAAGGTGGGCCAGAACAATGCATTCGCTCATCGTCCGCAAATCAAACGGTACACTTACATTAATGTAAGCCATACGCGCTTGCTTAAACTCCAGGAGAACGCCAACGGGACTGCATGCAGAGTTTGAGCGGCATAATTTGGCTGCATCAGAGCGGCAAGGATAATAGTAGTAAAACCGACACGGCCTGATTGGTAACTACTGAGATTCAATCTATATCGACCATTGAATCATTAGCGCATATAACCTTTCCTGCGAGGTAGTTTAAGCCAGCACCGTATGCAGTAGATACTAAACTATTATATGTCGAGCGGCATGAAGTCTGTTACTGCTTACTGCATTACTGTAACAAATATTCTTATTCGATTGACTTCTTCTCAATTTTGCTTCACATTTCTCAATCGTTTAGCTCTCTAAATGCGTTAGAACTTTCACCACCAGATCGTATGCAATTAAAGAGTGTCTACATCATCTATGGGTATATAGGCATACATAGACGCAACACTCGCACGAGCTGGGTGTCGGAGCCAGAAGGGGGCCATTTTCCCCCTCACTACAGCGGGGCAGCGACCTGGACCTGCCCCCGATTCTTACGCTCCCGACCGGCACCAATCAATAGATAAGGTCTTAACTCCCCCTCATGAGCTACCGCCGAGTTTTCGTCGAATAAACGATACGATTTTGATGTACGGTTTTTCAGTAGTTGTGCGTCTAGCCCCGCTACATATCGATCTTGGGTCTTGCCCCTACATACAGATTTTGCAGTCTCACCCCATAGATAAAAATCCTAGCTCCGACACTACTTGCATTTACGCGTATATTCAATACGTACTCAGTATCTTTGTAAGCTTACCGCTCGGTAAGTGTCGCGAGATTTTCCGGATGACTTTCTTCATTTCGTTTAATCCAACTCTGGCAATCTTGAGAAAAACCCTGTCCTGAAAATTTACCCTAATTTACCTTTGGCTGTCGCAGATGGCTGGAAAAATTGAAGCGAAGACCAATGTCTATACTTTTTTGGATGGCACGCTAAGATTATAAGCTGTTTCTTCACTTCAAAAAGCCTCGACGACTTACTACTTTAGTAAGTTGGCAAGTTTTCTACAGGGCGCTCTAACCAAGAGCTGCTTTCAATAATTAATCTATCGCCAACAAGGTGCAGGTATGTCAGCAAAAATAAAGGCATTATACCATAATACAGAAGAAGATTAAAACTGACAAGGAAGTGAGTGGCAATGAATTGGCTTCGAAGGACCTCTGAAAATAGTTACAAGTGTCAGCAGGCTACTCCTGTTCATTTGGCGTCTGGCTGGCTTAAACCGCTCCCGTCTCTCAATCGTAAGCAACACAGTAGTCTAGCGCTTTCACGGGTTGGTTTGGTCTGCGAAAATCCAGACCAAGATGAAGCCAGATCCGGATCGAGTCTGAGAAAATCGCCCAAACAGGTCAAAGCATTCCATTTCCGGTGAAGAAGCACGCGAGCACCGAGTGCGAAATGAGTGCTGCTAGTAGGGCTGACCTTTCTCGAGGCTCAATAGACTTGACCGGCCTACAATTTTAACTGTAATCCAAAACTCAAAGTGCATACGACTCAAAAGCGGTCAACCTTTTTTGAAGTTCGCCTCTTCTTCGCTCACGCTGCTGGTGCCATTTCTCATGCTCGGCAGCTCCTGGACCTGGGGAATGGCAAGCAGACGCTCTCTACTGAGCGAAGATCGTTATAGCGAAGGTAGCTCATTCTTGCGCTTGCTCCAGCGTCTCGCTCGCTGTAGACTCAGTGGAAATGTGCGTCATTCTCCTGGTTGCGTCTCTGCCGGCCGCACCTCAGAAACAGTCGGCACGAATGGCGAAGGTCGAGGCCATGACTTACGGTCGAGTTGTTTGTTCAATAGCCATCGGTCAGTGTGTGGGGTTCGCTAAGCGGAGATCTCGGTAAAGAGAGACTCATTTTATTTTACAAGTTCTGAATAGAAAAACGTACGCGCTTCCTAGTGTGATTAAACACCGTTGATGGTACAGTCTTGATTGTAAAATCAATGCCATCTATTGAGCTCGGCGGAAGTCAGTCAAATGGTTTTTAAGTCTATTTTTGTTTACAACGCTTTCGCTGCATCATCAGGCGTACTCTGCATGTAGAAATATAACTGGGCTACTACTAAAATTAGCGGCGAACTGTAGCGCTTACAGTTATGCTTCAACGTTATGGGCTCACGATTACCGTAAAAATGTTGGCACAAGTCAGCATGATCACTGCATGCTGTTTACTGAAGCTCAGTCAGTGCCTTTAGTTTGTATTCTGCCAAAGCCTTGAATTCACTTCTGACTGACGTCACTACATCGATTGACTAGATGACCATTGTGTAGTAGCTAAAAAGGTGCTCTTGTGCCTATGCATTTGATGGGTCCATGTAAATTGTACTCTGTGTCAATATACATGCTGACGTGATCCATTTGATCGCTAACCAATGGATTTAGTTTCTGTAGTCCTCTAAGAGCGCTATATAAATTTCTTATTGTTATTACAATGTTCTCAGTAAAAAGGTGATAAGTTCAGAACATTCCTAGTCAAAGTTCATGCGCCCGACGAAGTCTTTGTTATGGGTGAGAAAGGAGATGTTTACCGGATGTGAGCAAAGTTAGAACTGATAGGCACTCTATTCAGGTTGCAGTTCTAAAGGATGCAAAGGATGACGACGACTGAAAAGCTGGGTACAAACGAAACTGCGGTTTTCCTTTTTTGAGTCCAAAGCGTGCGCCCCAAGTTCCAAAGCATTTCAGAAGGTTAATGTCCACATTGCCCGCCGACTTGATAGTGCTCAATAGTAGCTGTCCCTGAAGTCGGTGTCAGGTGAGCTGATAGAAGCGTTAGGAATGCACGGCCTCCGTCGGATAGTTTTCTATGCTTACTGTGATTCTACGAAGCAGAGCTAGCTACACGATCTCGGTTCACTTGATCTAGTGATACCTCCGACAAAGCAAGTTTTCAAGAGGAAATCTTTTGATGCAACCTGCTGGATCTTAGCTGCGAGGTAAGGTGCTCGTTCTTCACGGCCCAGGTTCGCTGCTTCCTGAAGTGGGTGATCCTATATTGGCTACAGGCGGTGGTGAACGGCCGGTACGGCGCTTCTGCCGCTATTTATACCGCTCACTATTCGATCGTGTTTGCTTTGCAGCAGACGTAAAGTGCCAAGAAAGAGATTGAGTTCTCTGGGACACTTTATGAAATGTATTAATATTATTATTATATATATAAATGAGGCTACAAAATCAGCTAATATTTGTTTAGGAAGGCATGCACAAAGCAAGCGGGACCCTAAAAGACGGGTAACCAAGCAAACGAACAAGAGATTTCTTCTCATGCGCTTCTAATTTCTTAATTTGGTTAAAGGGGCCACTGTGAACCCTCGTCTCCAGTCAATGGCAGGTGGCCACAGGCTCTAGAAGACCTGTGGGAAGAGGCATTTTTAACTCGGCCGAAATAACCCTGAAATGTGGCATTCCTACGAAAACCGCGAGTCGACTCTCGCTGGCACTTTCGATAAAGATCAACGCAGGACTTCGCTTACAAAGCACAGCCAACCGAAAAACGGGACACGGCCTACCTGGCGTAGACAAAATATTTAAAACGGCTGGAATATTTTTTGGGTCAATAAAGTCGCCACAATTGCCTCAAGGTCAAGTCAGTAGGTGTATAAGGCCACTCTTGCGGTGTGCAAGGCACATACCGAGGTTATGTCTTTTAACAACCCACATCATTCGCAATGCGAAAGTAACATGAACTGCTGCCGGTTGAGATAACAACAGAGGTCACCGTCGCTCCTATAATCGTCTCTCTTTGGAGATACGCAGATACCCAAGCTCATCGCATCGTTATGCGCACATATAATTACAAAATTCAAGGAGCGGGTAAATGCCCTTGAAACATGCCTGCTACATCGATTTCAAACTGGCCAAATCCTTTACCTAGGTGAAGACTCAACTACACACATATTTCGCTGAAGTCTGACTCTCATTCGGGTACCCAATGTATTTCCGGATAACCAATCGCAATTTACAAGTCAACCAAGTCCATATCACACACAGATGAATACGGCATCCGGCAAGCAGACCCAAGCAGCAGCAGCACTTTAGTATCGGCTGCCGCGGTGGGTGATTGAACGCAGGTTCAGCAAACGCTTCCTATTCTTATACTACCACCGCTACCACCACTTTATGGCCGCAAGCTGTATCGCAAACCCTTCTGCATAAACGCATCCAGCCAAGTCGAATCCACGTTTGGCAGTGCTCGAATCCCTCGTATAGGCTCATATAGCAACAAAATAAATAAATACATCCTAGCTGATTAAACAGCCTCTTTTTGTATAGCGACAGAAGAGCCTTTACGGCTATCACCACCGCTTGCAGTGGCGATAAAGAATCGCCCACCGCAGGAATCGAACCCACGCAACTGCCTTACCTAGTGTGCCATCACGGCTCGAGTACTAGGCGTCACTAGGGCGACGAGACCTACTTGCCGTCCCTACTATGGACGAAGGTTGCCGGAAGTGCTAGTCGAGTCGTGCGGTCTATATCCTGTCACGTATGTGTAGCGGCTCCAGCACCTAGTTTTTTTGAACAAAATAGTGCACAAATCGCGGGTTTGTAGACATCCAATCGGCGTGTGCAAATACTGGAACAGCTGGCATGTCGAAGCGCTGAGGCTTGTGAGTGGTCGGAGTAACTCCAACGCACGCGAGTATGCAAAAGATAGTTGTGCTAACATTGGTGGCGGCCAGCATATGCTTAGACTGAAACATTCGCCTGCGCCCACGAGTTTTTAGAGGTAGCAACAAGTCTCAAGCAGATAGCGGCTGCAAAGTATACTATCGAGCATGAAGCTAGAGATAGATGCGTTATATAAAGTGCGTGCATGATTCAATACGTACATCGGAGTACTCAACCGGAGATTCGTGAAGCAAAGCGAGTACTCTGTCCACGCCTCACATAGCTGACGATTGGCTAGCCTTCCGGAAAACGGTCACCTCTTCTTGTCAAGGTTGGACAGGGTAAATTTATAGCGAGCACCAACTTCTGTGCTATAGCTATCCGTTCACAACAATTAAAACCCGCGCGTGCTTGCTCGATGCAGAAGTGTATCCCGCAATAAGTCTCGGAAAACCAGTCACGGCGGGCCCATTGAGCATTCCGTGCGGGAATCCATTTTTGATGAACTCGCAGAGTTTAGCTTACGGTATAAGACTGCGATCAAAATCAACTTCCGTGTTCTGCTCTAATGAGAAAAGGTTATCCACCCAAGACATCCCAGCGCATGAACGCGGTTTGCCGCTGGTGCTGCAATCGCGCTACCGCGACTCGCTGAAGCGCCACGAGAGAGCATTCTTGAAGCAATTAGCGCAGTCGAACTTCGCTGCGGACGAGAGCAGGAAGCAAACTACGGCAGATGAGACGCTTATAACAATTAAGCACCGAGACTTCTCAGCAACAGAGCTGAGGAAGCAATGTATTCCCACAATGTATTATTACATCCGGGTCGCTAGCCCGAGGGCAATGTTGAGCTAAAGCTAGCGGCCGCCGTCTACATTATTGCAACAGTCTGCGGCACTTCTGGAGCGTTGCTTCCGTGCACGATTTTCTTATTTTCTAATTGCTTCTTTACAATTAAAATCTAATGTAATTGCTTCTTTAAAATTAAAATCTAATGTAATTCTCTTTCGAATGCTGGACTACACGTTGGTTATGTAAAGGTTGATAGCTACTCGAGGTCCAACTGCCCACAACAATCTGCAGAAACCGTCTTAGACGCTTCAGAAATCGCGAGTCTCTGCTTTGCAAAAGGAGCTCAGGTTCTTCTAATTTTTGAGGATGACATTTTTCTTAACCTAAAGAGTGCAAATTATTACGCAAAACTTGTGCCAGTTCTGATAACGTAACCAAACGTGAATGATCAACATTCCACTGGCTGAAAGGCCTCATCTAAGTAGCAGTAGCGGTGGTCAGACCGCTTGCAACGTCAAGTAGAGGATTGCAGAATTTGAGCTCGCATTCTGGGTCGTGAGTGCGATCACCTTAACCCCGGGCTAAGGTCAGGGAAGGGGCGAAGGAAAGCCAAGTTCAAGGCCTATTAACTGCCTCGTTTGTCAAGCGGCTGAAAATGGACCTGTTCGCAGTGGGCGTGCAGCGGGTCATAAACGATTGTCTCGACCAGAACGGAGCCAAAGACCTGATGTATGAAGTGAGATTACGATATTCGAGTGTTAGAACCCGGAAGCAGTCTTGCATCGTTCACTTTCAACTACTATTTAGCGAGCCTGCACGTTAAGGCTTGGCAGTGGCAGACGTGCATCAGTGAGTTACAAAGTTGTCGAATATTTTAGTGAACCATTCCTCTATCAAAGCTGCTGCTTTTACGACATAAGGATTGTGTAAAAACGTAGCAACAGCGTCGTCCTGGCCCGTAGTCATGACCTTCTCCGGGTGAATGCAAACTCCGTAACCGTCAGAGAACGCGACCGGAAGTCACCCGACGAGCCGCCATTACGGTGCTCCATTGGTCTGAGCCCCGTCGGAGCTGATCGAGCCGTGAGCGATCCGCGAAGTCTTCCGACTTTTACGCAGTTTGTGTGAAACAATCCCGGATCGTGAGAAACTTGACTCGGGGCTTGCGCGGCTCATCGTGAGTAGCGGCCGTGCAGACGTCCTAGCAGAGCAGTATGGCTGAATGGCAGGACGAGGATACATTAACAATAGTAGTAACGCATTTGGATTGGACCGCCTAAGAACTACGTCTTACTGTCGATAATTTACATGAGCTGCAAGTGAAGGAATTTTTCTTAGACCACTTGCTACAATTAGTATCCGCGGGTCGAGCCGATTTTAGTCATGCTTCCTCTTAGTCTAAGGCGACCTTGGCGTCCGTGAAATCGCCGACTGCGGCAAAGTTTAGTGCAAATGCTCCAACGCATTGATTCATTGAGCAAGGCACAGTCGCAAAAGCTCCGAATCACTTCACACATCGCTCCGATTTCCAAACCGCAAACAGAACAACGCGTTTCAAGAGGCCGCCATACAGTTAGACGAAGTGACATTGGGGCCGCGATGTACGTCCTACCCAGTTGTCGCCTTCGCTTCGACCTAGATCTACCGCTCAAGATCGGGGTTTTATCTAATCGACAGGAAGCGGCGCTTGACGTCCCATTTACTTCCGGGCTAGACCGGGGCTCCTCTTTGGGCATTCCCGCTCTCTATTGCAGCGATTCTGCAAGTCCCCTTCAGGCAAGCGCTATATTTCCTACCTACTGTTTGGCTAGTTGTTTCATTAAGTGCGAGACAGCTGCTCGCTCATTTGTGCGGCGTTCGCTGTCCTGCCTGGCCAACTTGCACGCGCAATTGCGAACTACGGCGGCATCCCTCCGACGCGCAAACGGAATGGAGCGACAGCGTACGCGAGACAGCCTCGCTGACGGCTTTTTTTAAGCCAACATACATCATAGCGGCGCTGCCGTCTTCTGCAGCGACCGGAAGAAGCAGGTCTCGCGGACGGCTCGCGCCTAGCCCGCCGGAACACGCGTTTGAACTCCGCCTGAGTCCCGAGGACGCTGATGTCGCATCTCAGCGGCTTGCAACTGCGCGGCATACAGAGGCGATGACTTATTTTGCTATCGAGTGCATTAGGCAGCTCTCCCTCTCTCTCTCCCTCTCTCTCTCTCTCTCTCTCTCTCTCTCTCTCTCTCTCTCTCTCTCTCTCTCTCTCTCACTCTCTCTCTCTCTCTCTCTCTCTCTCTCTCTCTCTCTCTCTCTCTCTCTCTTTTTCATCGGCTCCAATGCTTTAGTGGGACTCTGGCGAAACGAGCGAGTGAGTCGGCTCGGGCTTTCATTCACGACGCGTGAAGCGCCGGCCCAGCCACGGTGACAAGGTGCAGCAGCCGCCTCGGCCGCGGCAGCTTCGAGCGCCTAACGCGCCCCGAGCCCTGTGGACTCGCCGCCTACCCTTTCCTTCCTCTTCCACCGTCGTTCGTCCGCTCGCGGATGCGTGCGCTCGCTCGAGTCATCGAGGTCGCGCGTCGTCGGCGATGCGACTTCTGCGATGGACGGCGAGCTGCCGACGGGTTGACCTGGGCAGCGAGGAAGGTGTCACCCCGCTCCACCGGCGTTTGCGACGGAAAGCTCCGCAGCGAGCCGACGCTCGCGCGCTTCGCGGCGGCGAGCTCCGCGGAGGTGATCTGCCGGCGAGCGTGCCGCCGCGGCCCACTTGCCGGCTCGCTCTCTCGCCAGCCAGAGCCGAATGCCAGTCGCACGGCTTTTCTCCCGCTGTCGACTCGCGATATCGGCTAGTCGGCAGCCGCCGGTAGGGCCGTCGTGCACCTGGTAGCGTTCTCGCTTCCGCTACGTGGCTATCTTGCAAAGCCGATGAGCGAGCGGCGCTCGCGTACTACAACGGAGGGGGATTCCACGCAATAGCGGAGCATTCACCGTCGCCACCGCCCCCCCCCCCGCTCCCGCCGCCGCCGCGTCTCGCCTCGGGCTGTCCGTTTTGGGGAGAGGGCTCGCACTGCTCTTCTGCGTTCGCTCAACGCTCTGTAAAGAGTTGAGCGATGCGCACACGCCACTGCTCGGCGAATGCCGTGAGCACGGACGGAGTCATTCTCGAGAGCGCCGCGCTGGCGGACAAGGTGCGCACTGGTAGTGTGGCCGATGCGCGCGTGCGCTTGCATTTCATCCGCTTCCGTCCGGGTGCGCCGAAGGGTGACTCCAGGATGGCCAGCCCGGCGGACATCAGGCCCGTCGGAACCATTATCGCTATCGCATATCAGATGAGGGTAATAGCACTTCCAATCTCGGAGGAGGGTAAAAATAAAGGCACCATCCTGCCAACTAATGTTTAGGCTAATAATAGCTGTCGATGGGCTTTATATTGGACCGTACTGTATATTCTGAGGAAGCTCTCAGAGAGTCTGCGCGGAGGAAGAATTCGTTCTGAAAGAGCTTCGCATGTTGTATCACGACACAGCGATTTGTAGTCGGTGTGTCTCTAGTGACAAGCGAGAGAGAGAGAGAGAGAGAGAGAGAGAGAGGGGGAAGGAGGGAGGGATCCGTACTCTAAAAAAGACGATCCAAAAGCATCCGTCGCAGACGGCGGTCGTTGAACGACGAGACGGCGCACTAAGCGGAGCGTCGGCGTTCAGCGAAAAAGTGCGGCCACGGGTGGAGAGAGCCGCTGCGGCTCCGTGAAGAGAAGAAGCGACCGGAAGGGCGCGCGAGAAGAATGCCGCGGCCACTCCTGCGTATCCTAGCGGCGAGTGATGGAGCCAATTGCATCTTCACACGGTTGCCACGCTAGTGCAGCCATCCCTAAGGGCAGCTTGAGACGTTATAGTTAAGTGGCGACCTCGCGCGGATCTCGCGGAACGCGCGTTCAGGCCGCGGCAGATGGCGCAGTGCCGCGGCGCGCTGAAGCGCAGCTGCGCCGGAACTCCGGCGCGAAGTGCAAGAACGCGCGGCTGTAAAAGCGCACACCGCGGAATGCGGCACGACCAAGAATGCACCGCCAGACCTACGAAAAGTTCGCGCCGCTGCCGACGGCATCCACGATCGGACTGCAGGCGAGCAACATGCGCCGATCGCCTGCGCCGCGCCCAGATGCGATCAAGCGCAGCCGGAGCCGTTCTAGCGGCAGAACTCAGTAGTGCCTAGCGTGCTGAACGCTAGTGACCAGGTCGGTTCCCATTCGTGCCGAGTGTTCAGCGCTCGTGACGACGGCTGCCGAACTCCACCGTCCTATCTGCAAGACTCGCGACGTGGTGGCTTAACGTGTGCCGACGAATGATCGCTTCTCAAAGAAAACCGAAGCCTCGAGACGCCTTGAGGGCACGACACCACGAGCGACGAAATGCCACCGTAGCGAATGAGCCGCTCTTGTCAGTCTCGCGTGTCTGAGAGCAGCGCCACGCAGCGGCAGCGAGACAGAGAGACAGAGAGACGGAGAGACGGAGAGACGGAGAGACGGAGAGACGGAGAGACGGAGAGACGGAGAGACGGAGAGACGGAGAGACGGAGAGACGGAGAGACGGAGAGACGGAGAGACGGAGAGAGACGGAGAGAGACGGAGAGAGACGGAGAGACGGAGAGACGGAGAGACGGAGAGAGAGACGGAGAGACAGAGAGAGAGAGACGGAGAGACGGAGAGACGGAGAGACGGAGGGACGGAGAGAGAGAGACGGAGAGACGGAGAGACGGAGAGACGGAGAGACGGAGAGACGGAGAGACGGAGAGACGGAGAGACGGAGAGACGGAGAGACGGAGAGACAGGGAGACAGAGAGACAGGGAGACAGAGAGACAGGGAGACAGAGAGACAGGGAGACAGAGAGACAGGGAGACAGAGAGACAGGGAGACAGAGACAGAGAGTGCATAATTCGGCAAGCGCAGCGATCTCGGCACGATCCGCGTCCGTGCAGACGGATTTAACTAGAGTTGGTCGAGCGGCGCTTTCGCGGTTTCAGCTGAAATCCTCGTCCGGACGTGGGATGCGGCCGCGTCCTATATGCCAGCCGCACAAGCGAACCCGCTAGCTGGACGACGGGCTCCGCTGACGAGCCTCGTATTCGAGAGGCCGTCCGCCAAGCGTCGTTTACCGCCATCTATCGGAGACTGGCCTAGCACTAGACGTGACCTGCACGTAGTGTCTGACGAGATAGTGTCTATTCTCATGCACACATGTACGACTTAATACGTGCTTCAGTGGAGGAGGCGAGAAACACTTCGGCGTTTCCCATCTTGAGAGAGAGCGAGAGAGAGAGAGAGAGAGAGAGAGAGAGAGAGAGAGAGAGAGAGAGAGAGAGAGAGAGAGAGAGAGAGAGCGACTTGCCTCAAAATGAGTTACGTGGCTAGCCAGTCATTTGTTAAACTGATGACAAATACCCCATACGGCAAGGTTTTCTATTGGCAAGCTCAGAGAACGGCGGGCCTTTTGGGTCCGTCAGCACGGTAGAAACGAGCGCGTGGAATTGGTAGAAACGAGCACGACAAAGAGGCGGCTGCAGCGAGCCGAATGCTGAAAGCGCGCGCCCGTCTGCTGCGCCAAACTGCTGCAAACGCCAGGGTGCCTTCCCAGCTTCTTCCAACGCCGCCGCTGGCCCGCCAACGTCTCTGCTTGGCCGTTTTCGGGGCAGCGGCGACGGGCTGCGACGGAACTGCGCTGCACCCGCACCTCCACTCCAGCCGCCGCAATGCGCCAACAGGGAGTGGGCTGGAGAGCTAATGCACAAACCAGTCGCCAGTGCCGAGGCCGGACATACGAAATGCCGCGCCGCGGTTCCAGCGCATGCACTGATGCTCGTCGGCTACCCGGCTTTGCCCGACGGCGCTGGCCCTGGTCCTTGGAGAAGGCAGCTGCTTAGCAGCACGAGAATGCGACCAAGCTCTAAGGCGCCCGGCTAAAACTGGCAGCGCTTCTAGTTTGCATACCTCTCGCTAATTAAGGAAATGCCTGCGTAGCCCAATTATGAAAATTGATCATCGCACGCGCCGAAGAAAATGGCACCCGCCCTTGACCTTGGACCCGTCAGCTGCCTCGTTCAATCGTCGCCCCACCCTACGTCGCCGAGGCAAGCTATCTGTTGCAGGCCACTTGCGAGTGCGGCTTGAGTGTGCGTCGACGCGGCATTTTGTACGATGGCATGCACGTACTCAGAAATAAGCGCTCTTAAAAGCGTAGAATTTTATTCTAGAGAGTAGCATCTCGTACGATCGCTGGCACGCAGGCGGTAATAACGCAGTTGAAGCACTACTTGCTGGTGAGTGCCTCTCGCGCCAGCGTAGCAGCCCACCGTATGACGCAGCAGCGGCGTTGCAGGATCGAGTGGTAGGGGCAGGTAGTACTACTGTGGCTACTACTAATTATAATAATGATAACATTTTTATCGCGCGCTACGAGAGCTATAATCTCACTGTAGGCACTTTGCATATACTGCAAATGAAACGTGTCAATCGGTTAGTGACGCGTGCATTGCATCAGCCTGCACAAGCGGACGGTCGAAAATTCACACGGAACCAGCAAATGCTGCGAGGGAAAGTTGTAACCTTAGCCTCATTTTAAATGTAACCAAGTCAGGGATGTTGTGACAGCCCGATCTCTAAAGGATTTGAAGCCGGTCCTACGGACAGTAAGGCGACTTTAACCCGGAGAGCGGGTAGTACGATGCCCAGCCTGATTAAAAATAGTTCGGATAGATAGATCGGAGCAAGAGACTGACAGAAACTAAAAGCGGATGAATAAACCTTAAAGATTCACTGATCGATAAGCAGCCAGCGCAGGTCGATGAGAAGTGGCGAAATTTGGAAATTGTACCGTTCACGACAGACAAGCCTAGCTGCAGACTTCTGCACCAACTGTTAGCCTCCCCCTCCGCCCTATTGTGCAGGTGTTAAGATCTGCGAGTAAGGAGCTATAGAGATCGAGACATGACGACGTGCATGTTTGCGCCAACTTTGATCGCGTACCTCTGTCTAAGCAAGCGCGAAATTCAAGCTGAAAATAGGCGGACTCGTCTGTGGACGTCGCGTGGTCGTCCAGCGAAAGGTCACTTGGAACAGGCGCGTCGAGCGGCTGTGGGCTCTTCCACGGGGCGAAGCCGGCAGTCCACGCTCCGATAGCGCTGTTGCCAGGTTTTATCTTGCGTAATCTCAGCCCAGATGCGAACGTTTGCGTCACTACTTCCGCTACACCTGGGCGGGCTCGGCGGAGAACGCGAGCGTCAGCAGCCTAACCACAGACGCCGCGCGTCTCGCCACTGGCCTGTCGGTCGGCGCAGGCATCGGGAGAGCTGGATACGTGGCAGAGCAGCTGGCGGCAAGTCGCCGCGCCAACCACAGGGTGCAAATAGCCATTCCCTCTTACCAAGGTAGAGAAGCTTTCTGTGTTCTTTGAGTGACTCGTTATTCAGATCGGTCGCCGGAGAATGCAGTCGCCAGCAGGCTACGCGAAGTCACCTACGAGCAGGGCGTCACGTCTCGCTAGAGAGCGCCGGGTGACCGCCTGCGCTGTCGGGGCTACTCACAATGCGACCGCGAGCTAAATCGAACTCTGCGTCGCAGCGCTGAAGTCGGCCCTCTGACCGCCGGCGGCCATTCGCCAGCGGCCCCCTCCGGCGGCGTCCGCCGCAGACGCGGCGGTGTCCCGCGGCGCTCGCCCCCCGCCCGGCACGCTTCGTTGCCTACTCGGCTTCGGACAATGCCACGATAGTCTCGATATCAGCAGCCGACATCTGAGGCGCGACATGACGCATTCAGCGAGGCTAGCGTGCAGATGAAGTGTCTTAAGCGGCCCGCAGATTAATGCAATTACGGCGACCGAAGTAGCAGACGGTGCTAGACCTCTGGAGCTGTTTGGACCGAAATACCCTGCGGCGGAACGACCTGGCGGAATGACTGGACGATGCCGGGACGCGCCTGTCGCGCGCTATAGCAAGCACTTCTGCGAAGCTCCTGGGCAGCCCCGCCCGGCGGCGGTGCGCTCAGCGCAGGCTCCAGCGATTGGCCGGCGGGGCAGCGACGAATGGCGGCGCTGCGCAGCGAAGAGGCGCCGCTGGAGTGCCCCTCGCCCGGTAGCCGGAACTATTGAATCGCTGCGGCCGTCTCCGAACGATCGCGTTCCGGCGCAGTCGATCGGGCGGGAGACTGAGCCACCGCAACTGACGCTTGGCCAAGGCGCATCGACGAGTAAGATGCGACGGGACCCTCCGTCAGCGTCCGCGCTCGGTCTGCGACAGAGAAAGGAGGCTCCGTTAAGAAGGAGCTTCCCTGCGAAGAATTCTCGAGATGTCGAGCGCCGCGTGACTTTCTTTCTGCCTTCCTGACGCGGGCTGCAATGGAGTCTCTCGCGACTCGCATTCTGCGCTGCAAGCGGCCGCCCGACGCAGCACGGTGGGCGGCTACCGATCTCCGCGGCTGAAATTGCGACTGGCGCAGGGCCCGCATTTGCGACCCGAGCGTGTCGCTCGACAAGCTGACTGCGCCGATAAGCGTAGAGCGTATAGTTAACGAGCGTATAGCTCAACTAGTTGATGAGCCTTGTAAGCGAGGACGAAAAACCGCGCCAATGGGCACTACCGCAGAGCTCGGGAGAAATAATGCAAGGAGAGCTCCTGGGTTTACTGAGGGGGATAATTTCCCCACCGTCGTCGGCGGGAAGGGGGCAGCAACGTGGGCCGCCATCTAAGCCTACGCCCCCGACTGTCACCAATGACGAAACTGTGCCCTACTTTCAGCCATTGCGCAGCGTCCGAGCGCATGTCAAATAAACACTACGATTGAGCACTATTATTTTTCGGTACTTGCTGCTCTTGCCCGCCCGCCCGCCCCCTACGCGAAAATCTCGGCTCCGCCCCGGCGGAGAACCGCAGAAACTGCGCTCGCGAACGCCGCGTCCGTAAGTCGGACGGCGTCTGCTGAGAGAAAGCAGCGCTGCGCACGCTGCTGTGCACGGATGTCCGCTAGGCTAGGAAAAATTTAGCATTTGATGAAGTCAACCCTGCGCCCGTGAGCGTGCCGGTGTGCACGCACTGCACACGCTCGCAGCGGCTACGCTGCATGCATAGAATCGTGCAGAGATCGACGTGTTCATCGGCGCTTCGGCAGCCGCCGGCCAAGCGCCCTGGTCTTTTCGCGAAAAAGCCCCGCCGTTCCGGAGCCGTATCGCGTGCGCTCCCCTCCCCTATTGCTCGCAGCCGCCGCGGCCGCGGCGCAAGGGTTACAGCGCCCGACGGGAACGGTGCACTGCCGGCGGCCTCCTTTTTAAGCGCGCCCGCGGCAGGTGCTCGTCACCGGCACCGTCAGTCCGTTGGGATCGAGGCGATAGTTCGCTCAGACGTCAAGTGACCAGGATCGGCGCGGTTACCCACCGCAATGCACCGGAACCGTTCCCACCGAACGCGCCACGTTGTTGCCAGTTCTTTTATAGTGCCCAACGCGTGCGGTAGCAGTGGCCAGATGTCGGGGCTGCCGAGTCTCAAGACCTGCTGCGACTCACTCCGGTCCACTGCAAATAAGCGGTGGCAAAAAAGCTCAAGCAGCGATTTTATATTACACAGCCGTACGTTTAGAGTGCGTCTGGCATGCTTCATTTCATTCTGCTGACTCGCTGTTTGTTAAAATGGAAAACGGCATCGATTGAGGCTGGCCAGCCTCGCTTACTTGCGATGCAGCAAGATGCTTCGCGATTTGTTCTCTGTGGATTGCAAGAGCGGAATTGTGGCCTTCAAATCAGGTGCATAGGCACCAAGCTCAGTTCTGAGCACTATTTAATCGGCAATTGAGCTGGAGGCGTTTTACTTATGGCCACTCCTGATTTTCCCTTTGCAGCAAATGTAAAGCGCCTAGTAAGAAATTGAGTTCTCCGAGAGCGCTTTATCAAGTGCATTATTATTATTATTATTATTATTACTTAACCGCCGTTCAGCGTGCAACTCTTGGCCCACGGAAGTCGCCGCCGCTGCTGATTTTTCTGGCGGCGCTCGCAGAACGACGCCGCCCCCGCGTGCCCGGCGCGCCCGCGCGAACGTGCATTCGGAGCGCCGGCGTATTAGGCGACAGCAAACTAACGTCGACGCCGTGCGTCGGTACGCCGCGGGTGCCCAGCGAAAGTGCCCGGCGCGCCGTGCGTCGAAGCTAAAACGGAGCGCGCGAAGCGTCTTATTCGATGGCTGCCAGCTGGCGGTGTCGGTGCGGCGCGGGTGGCGTCAGCCGTAGCAGTCCGTGACGCCGCCGCCGCAGAGATCCTAGGCGGGAGCTAGAGCGGCCCGAATCGCGCCCGGTCACGCCCGGCGGTGCGGTCTCTCGGCGCCGCCGGCCGTGTGCGCGCGCTGCTTCGCCTCGCCGTTGGAGGGAGGCGGTAGCTGGCGGCAGCCGCGGTTTCCTTCCACGTTGTGGCCGGCAGCGGCCGGCGGCGGCGCCGGATTCGGTTTTCGGTAGCAAACGAGCCAGCGAGCCCCGCCGGAAACCTTCTGCACGTCCTTAGCAGAGACGCGGATCGTCGTGCTCGCATTGACGCTACCTGTAGCTATTTCATCTACCCATTCAGCTCTCTGCCATCGAATTCGCGGCCTGAAAGCGCGGGCGACATCGCGTGCAGGGAGCGGAGGAGCATGAATATGGAAAAGCGTACCGACAAGAGCCTGGCACGAGGCGGCGACCGAAGCGGATCAAAGGATGGTTAAGCACCACTGGAGAGGCATGAAGGCTTTGTCACTGCCACTAGAGCAGCCTCGTTGCTCCTGAAAGCGTGCACAGCGCTGCAAATGTACCTGAGGGCACTGACCTCGGCTCCCTCTCTACGCGGTTGGAAAAAACGGCGATACCCATAAATTATTTCCCATTCTTACATTCTCTTTGTCGTTTAGGATTACAATCTCTTTGCTAATTCGGAAAGTATGGCAACGGTTGCTCTGATAGCGCATGAGGTAAGGCGCTCACTCGTCGCGACCGTGGTCGTGGGTTCGAATAGTGCTGTGAGCGATCCTGTTTTGCAAACTGCAAGCGCTGGCGATAGCCGTTAGAGCTCCTTAGCTGCTATACAGATAAAGCTGTTAAATCAGATGACGTTCTCTATAACTAGCCGTTGAATAGCACCCGAATCGCGGCCACTCGGATTGCCCCAGTCTAACCGCAGGCAAGCCGCCGGAAGCACATCCCCCGGCGGTGCCGACCGCGGCGCCTGCTCGCGCGCGTGCGGCCGATGAGGCTTTCGCCGCTTTGTTACCGAGCGGCCAGCTCTGAACGAGACTAGAAGAGCAAAGTGACGGGAGTAGAAGCCGAGTCGCCCGCGCTCCCTCCCGGCGGGGAGAGCTAGCGCTCACTGAGAGCGCTAGCTCTCCGCTAAAGAGCTCGGGCGAAGGACGCTCTTCAGGCAGCCAGCCGGGTCGGATGTACGGAATCGCTGCACGCTCCGCCGCCGCCTCCTCTCGGCGTGCTGCAGCCAGCATCCCACCGCCGAAGCTTTGGCGGATTTGGCACTTTCTGCAGCCTCGTCCCGCTATCTGCGTCCATTCGTACCGTCGGTCGTTTGGTCTTCGCCGAATGCAACTAGCGGACGGCATCGGCTTCGGCTGTCCGCACTCACGTGCGTCCTGCCAGAGGGCGCGCGCGCAAGTGCCACAGTCTCCACATTCCGGGCTCTGCCACGAATCGCACGCCTGCTGCGACGCCGCCCGTCTCAAGCGGGCCGCTACGCCCACTGACCCACCGCTGCTAGCGAAGGCTCTCTATTACGACGTCGAGCGCGACGACTCTACTGCGACGCGCATTCAAGGAAGGGCAACCCCCACAGCGCCAGCCCTCTCCGTCAGTCGTTTTGCGGCGGCGCTCCGAAGCGATCGCTTCGTAGAAAGCCACCGAGAACCACCGGCGCACCGACGGAAGCTGGGCTGTAGAGCCGCACTCTTTCTATCCGCGCGCGGCCCGGAGCTCCTCGGTAACAGACTCTCGAAGCGTTATCTCGCGCGTTCATTTGCGCTCGCAGCTGGTGTCTGCCCGCCTGGAGCCGCGGACGCGCGGCGGGAGCGTATCTATGGCGCTCCTAAGATACGCCGCGCCGGCCGCCGCTCCTCTCAATTCTGACCGGCAGCTCATACGGCCGCGCCGGAAGCCGTAGCTGCCTAGACGGCCTCGGCTGCCGCCGCCGAGGCCGTCTAGGCAGCTGGCGTAGCGTACAGCGAGCAGATCTAACCGCCGAATTCAGCGTCGAACTAAATTGTATTCTCCGTCTTGCCTGAGGAGCGGGTCCGATCAACAATAGTCAACAACAGCGGAATTATAAAAAATAAAATAAATTAATAATAGCGACCCGTTCTCCGAGCGCTATCGCCGACTTGGTAACGCCGGCTGGAGATGCGTTCGCGAGTGGCTGACTGCCCAGCCGGCGCAGCGCAGTACGCGTGCGCGTCACGCTGCAGACGGAGCGACACCGCAGTCAAAGTCGCCCGCCGCTGAGGAGGCGGCTGCGGCGGCCCGCCCCATCGGGCCGCCGAGACTCAGCCGCTGCCGCTGCGAGCTTGGTAGGGGCTATTTCATAGCCGACGTCATCGCGGCTAGTTCCCAGAGGAGACCAGCGGAAGTATCTAGCGCACAACGGCGCTGACTAGTTCGTGAGAGCGAGGACGACGGGGCAACGCGAGGAATGTCGTCGCCTTCGCTGTTAGAGAGCGGGGCTCGGTCAAGCATTCGCGCGGCGGGTGTTCGAGCAGCGTTCGAGCGACGTCCGTTCGGTCGGTTCACCGCGACGGCCGCCGCCCCTGCCGCCGCCGCCGGCGTCAGTGGTAGTTGCTGCAGGCAGGTGGAATGACCGTCATTCACCATTAATTGTCCACGAACTGCTCCAGCTCTGCAAGCAAGAAGGCGACGAGTTCAATTGACAGTCGCATTTTCAGTGCGAAGTCTAAATATATCGCGCGCCCAAGCATTCCTCTACAGGCTTCGCGATGCTCCTGAGTCAGGCACCAAACCTCGTCCTGTGGATCCTACGACGGCCTGGGCAGGAAGCGGCGGCGTCGAGTGATTCCAATTATTGCCGGATCTCGCAAGCGAGCGCCGCGCTGCCAGTTGGGCTGGCAAGACAGGACAGATGGCCGGAAATAAGGAGGGCGGCAGTCTTGCCTTCTCTCTCGCGCTCACTCGCTCTCTATACCTTTCTTCCTTTTCTGCCTCGTCTTGTCTTGTCACTACCTCGCTTTTCCTAGTGTCCTCCGACATGCCCGTGTAGCTTAAAGACCGCTCTCTCCGTCAAGCCATCGCGCCCCCGACCGCGTTCTCCTCGCTTGGATCCGTTCAGCTGCTCTGTCGCCCATCGTCTTCTCTGCGTCCAGTTCGCCTAGCTTTCACCGCTGCGGAAGCTCTGGAACCAGTGGCCGGCGGAGAGGGCACGGTAGAACAAAAGACGCTCGCATCGACGGGCATCCTGCCATTGTCTGAACGCCGAGCCAGAAGGCGTTCTGCGGAATTGAATGGTCGCTGAGGGCAACCGCACCGCTGCACGAGAGCCTCGAACCGGGAACCTGGAGGGCAGCGTCGGGAAAAAGACCTCGAGCCGGGGCAGCGAGCGTGCGCGCGCGCCGCTGGCCCGAGAAAGAGCCACCTCCGCCCGCTATCGCGGTCAGCGGGTAAAGAAAGCGGCCGAACAATTGCGGTCGGCCGAGCTCCGGGCCGCCACCCGCGGCCGACGAGGAGCCGCTCGGGCAGGGCGCGCTCACTCGCACGCCGCTGCGGCGGTCGAGGCGGCGGTGCGGCCACTCACCGAGTACTTGTAGTTGGGCGCGTGGCCGCGAGTCGAGCTCGCGTCCTCTTTCGGGTTCTTCGTGCCGTACTGGCATCGCTTGCCCCAGAACTCGTCCGGGCACCTGCAACCAACGCGAGCGGTTTGCAGAGCGCTCGCTCATAGAGCCGGGCTACCCTCCACCGCCACCGCACGCGTAGCCACTAGACCGGCCCGGCGCGCCACGCCGCCGCCGCCGCCGCCGCCGAGTGCCCCAAAACAACCCCCTGGGGCGCGTCGCCGCCCGTCGGCTAGATGGCAGTCGGCCCGAGCACGCCGCGGCGACGAGGGGAGCGCTGCGCCGGCGACGCGCCGAGCGGAGTCGAGCAGGGGTGCGCGGCGCGCGAGCCGAGCGCTCGCCAGTTTGCCGCCGCTGCGTGGAGGCGTTCGCGGCGTGCGTTAATTCGCCTTCGCGTGCGAGCCGGCGACCGCTCGCCAGCGGCGTGGCGGCCCGCCACGCGCCGCCGCCGCCGCCCCGAGCGCGGAGGGGCGGCCCAATCGATAGCGGCGGCCGCGGGGGGCTCTCGCCGCGACCGCGAGCGGGCGGGGCGGCGAACGGTAACAAGAGTTCGACGCCCTCCGGGTTGGCCGCCGAGCGCTCCGCCTGCTAGCTGGCCCCGGCGGGCGGGGCGCACAGGTGCGCTCGCGCGCGCGCGCGCGAGCTCCTGGTCCACAAAGGCGCCGAGGGGAAGGTCGCTCGCTCGGTCGTTGGCCCCGTTACTTGAGCCACGCCAGCGGGAGAGCGGGCCGGGAGCGCGACTTCGGAGCTCGCGCGGCGCACCGCTTTTCGCGGCAAAAGAAGACGCGTCGAATGCACGCTCCGAGAATGTAAAAGAAGACGCGTCGAACGCGCGCGCCGAAATTTGAGAGCGATGCGCGCCACGCATGTCACGCTCGGCGGTTCGCCTTGACGACGACGGCGGCGGAGGCGGGGAGGATGGGTTGGGGGCGGCGGCGGCGACGTGCGATACGTCGCGGCGACAGCGGTCGGCAGCAGACGGGTGGCGGCAGACTTACGTGCATCTCCACTGCCCGGTGTCCTCGGTTTCGTAGTAGCACTTGCCGCCGTTCAGGCAGATGCTGCTCCGGGCGCACGGCTTCCTTTTGTCCGCCGCCGCCGCCGTCGTCGGCTGAGCGTCGCCGCCGTAGCGGGCGGCCGCATCCTCCCACGAGCCGTGCAAGTTGTTAGATATGAGATGCCAGAGCACGAGGAACGTCGTACGGTCCATGGTCGGCTCGAGCGGCCTGAGGCGCGGCACGATCGTGTCGCGCAGGTCCTGAGCGCTCGGGCCGCTCGCTCGCCGAGCTCTCGAGCGCGCCGCAGCAGACGACGACGATGACGGCGGCGGCAGCGACGAGGGCATACCGGCGGCGGTGGCGGCAGCAGCAGCGGTGTCGCCCACTCTCCGAGCTGCGACGTGGGCTGTGAGAGACCACCCTCGGATGCGAGACGACACGAGCCAGCGGTAGACGGCCGATGGCAAGTCGCCGCCCCCGCTGACGCCGCCGACACCGTGGCCGCCGCTGCCCTCTGCAAGTCCGCCGGAGGCGTCCAGTGCGCTCCGCACCGATGCCGACGCTATAGCCGGCGGTTCGCCGACGATCGCCGCCGGAGGAGGGCGCACCGCCGCCGCCGCTCCGGGCCCCAGCAGAGCTAGGGTCGCGTGGACGCAGCAGTAGAGCAGCACCGAGCGGCCTCTCATCGTGGCGTCTCCGTGAGGCGTCTCGCACTGCACTCAGACTGCAGCGACTACTGCGATAATGATGATGACGGCGGTAATAATCCACTAGAGGCGACGCTATCCGATGTCCAGCGCGGAGCCCCAGAGCGATGGCTTTGCACTCGGCACGCCGCTCGTGGGTGAGTACCAGTGGCGCTCGCCGCGTCGGCTCCTTAAGTATATTCTACCGCTCCTGATTGGCTGATTCAACCGCCCCCCTATGTTATTGGTGGATGAGCCGCTGGGTGCCCGGCGCCTGGAGTACGGTCCTCTGTAGAGTGGACAATTACTCAACAAATTACCGACGTTGTTTCATTCATCGGCAACCGACTTCGATGCCTAATTAGGCTCGTGATTTAAGCAAGCTGCTGAAGTTCGCATGGGGGGACCAGTCAGCGAGTTTCTCAAGGGGCCAGCGGCTGGATGGACGCGAACGGGCGACGCCCCTGCGAACGCTGCGCACCGTACGAAGCCGCTCGCGTCGAGAGAGAGAGCCACGATCGCCGAGAGGCGCGTGCGAGCGCCGTTCGCCTTTTCGAGCGCCCCAGCCGCTCCCAGGCTGCGGCAGGCGGCGCCGCGAGACGCTGCCTGTCCGGTCTCGCGGCCGCCGGCCTCCCGCGCCGCCGTCGGCCGCGACGTCTGGAGGCGCGCGCATCGGCGGAGCCGGCCACTCGCGAAGACGACGCGGCCGGCCAGCTCGTCGCCACCGCCGCGGTGGGATCCGAGCTGAGCGTCTAATTTGGTGGCGGCGGCGGCGGTGGCAGGAGTGAGTCGCACTGGGACGCGGCGACCGAGCGATCCAAGTAAGCGTGCTCTGCAAATATTTTCTTAGCACCCCCCGTTTCGCCCGCACGGGCGCGTGCTTTTGTTTAAGCAAAGGTTGCCTTTCGCCAAGCGGCGGGGCCAGCGCGGCGCGGCAGCCGAGAGCGCTTAGCTGCCTCATCGAGGGTGATTCAAACGGGCGGTGACTCACCACGCCGCCCCTCCGCCGCCGGAAATCGCCACGCGCCGGCACCCGCTCGCTGCAACGTCGGCGGAGGCGGCGGCGGAGGCCTCGCTGGTGCGGCCGCCGGCGGTCTTCGGCGCTCGCTACGTGCGCCGTCACTCCGCGCTCGCTCGACGCGCCGCCGCCGCCGCTTCTTGGACCCGCGGTGTCGCCGAGGACGGCGATACGCCGCCGCTCCCTAGGGGGGCGGGGGGGGGGGAAGGAGGCCATCGGCGGGTGGTGGCGACGGAAGCGTTTGGAGGATGCGCAGGCACGCTCCGCTGTATCGCCGATTCGTGCGCGGGCGCGCGCTCTTCCGAAGCTCGAAATCTCGAGTAAGCGATTCGCGGCCGTCGGCCGCGCGGAAGTGGCGTCGCTTCGAGCTGCTGGTGCTGGAGACCCTTCTTAGCTCGGCTCTCCAATCGAATTCTTCGCGCACCTTGCACCGAGAGCCGGAAGCGGAGGAAGCGCGAGCGGCGCTCTTTCAGCCGCTAGGAATGCGCGCGCGCGAGAGAATCGCGCACGCCGCTGCGGCTAGCGCGTTCTCCGCCGCATCGTTCTTCGCCTCGCAGGGCGTCGCCAGACGAGAGAAGAAGAGGATTTTTCGGCCAGTTTTTTCAGAGTCGCAGGGCCCGCTCGCGTCGCCCTGTCGCACCGGACAACAGCCGGAGGCCGCCGTAAGAAGCGCAGCCCATCGGCGGTCGTCGTCGCCGCCTGCTTGCGTCGGAGTGGCGGCAGAGGAGGCGAGGAACTTCTTCGGTCGGTCGCTCGGTCGGCGCAGCGATCGCAGGCGTGCGCTCGAGTCAGCAGCACTTCAACGACTTTGCACGCAGCTGACAAAAAAGTGTAGAGCTATCGAGAGCCGTGTACATTAAAAGTACACGCGAACCTGCGACGGTAGCGGCTCTTTTGTCAAGCCGACGATAACGTTGTACAGCCAGTGAGGGCGCTTACAGCAGAACCTCTCGCTCGAATAGTCGCACGCGCGCCCCCACGCGTCGCAGGAATCAAGTCGGAAGCAGCTTTCGGCAGAGGTCGGGCGCTCGCGCGTCGACTCTTCCGTCGCGCCATCGTCGCGCTAAATCTCCAAGTCCAGCGGATGCCGAGGTCGACTGAAGCGGTTTACGAGAAAAGCCCAACGGGACGCTGCGTGCGCAAACGAAGAGAATCGGCATGAAGCCGCTTCGAAAAGTCGAGTGTCGGCTAGTTATAGAGAACGTCTAACGAGCGTCGGCTCACGAACGTCGGCGCTCGAATCGTCGCTCGCTAGCGCATCGGTAGGTGTGCTCGCAAACGCGTGCGCGAATTCCGCTCGTGCGCGCGCATCATTGTGCGCCGCTCTCTTTTGCGCTCTCTCTCTCTATTTTTAGAGTTTCGCCGCTCTTCCATTATGCTGCCGTCGGCGTACGCCTCGGCACCCCTGACGGCTGGTCAAGCGCTAACGCGCGCCTTGACGATGAGTCGTTCAGGAAGTGGAGGCTGCTGCTTGGAGAATTTCTTTATCGCATTCTTTAACCGTGATGAATGTAGATGACTTGACATCGTGACAGTTTAGTTCATCTAAGTACAGAGCCTTATATGTCGCGAGAGGGCGAGAGAGAGAGAGAGAGAGGAGAGAGGAGAGAGAGAGAGACAGAGAAAGAGACAGAGAGACAGAGACAGAGAGACAGAGACAGAGAGAGACAGAGAAAGACAGAGAGACAGAGAGACAGAGAGACAGAGAGACAGAGAGAGACAGAGAGGAGAGCGAATTGAGAGAAAGAGACTGATTAGACGATTAGAGGCTGCGTAGCTAGCTAGCTAACCACGTTGCGACAGTTGCAAGCCACATTCGCGGCATTCCGAAATTCAGCGTGAAATAGCGCTGCATGCGCCGCCGTTGCGTCACGCGCGGCCGCTCGTTGGCGCGGTCCTTTTCGTCGGCGCAGGAATACCCATCAACCACATCTTCGTTCTGATGGAAAAGCCGCCCGATGCGCATTAGAAACTCGTCAGCCGCAGCTGGCCTAGTCTCGGCTAGTCACTGCTAATGGCCGCTGCCGAGCGGGGCCCTGCAAAATAGCCGCCTCCGGCTGCTGCCGCGCGGCGGAGAGATTCGAGCAAACGCGCGCACGGAGACAGGAGGAGGCGATCGCTGAGTTTTCGTACGCAAGAAGCAGCTTCCCGCCGCGAGAGTCGGCTGCATGCAAGGAGTACGCGACGGCTGCTGCGCGCGGGAGCCGGTCGCAGCCGCCTCGCGAGCTGGTTCTTGGGCGGACAAACGCAACAGGGCCAGCCTTTCGCGGAGAGCCTTTGTCTACTCATCGGAAGACTGTAAGCCGCGGCTGCCTGCCTAGCTGGAGAGTGACTATATAGGGAGGGGGCAAAGAATATCGAACGGTTAAGAGCTCTCTATGAACGCAGCGGGCGTGCGCAGAATTTCGCCGAAGGCATATACTATACAGCTCTCGGTGAGTCCGTGGGACCACAGTAAGATGGCGAAAGAGTGCAGTGATACGCGGCGGTTGTACGAGGACAGGATTTCGGACGTAGCTACGAACAAGATATACTACCCAGAGAACGAACGCCTACAGGGTTCACAGGTTCACGCTGCGTGGTCACCAGTGCGCGAAGAGGCGATCGTTTTAGCCGGTAACCTTTTCGATAGGAGCGAGCCAAGTCGGGCTGAGTTTTATTACCTCGTCGCAGGACCTCTTAGCCGCATTCGAGCCGAGGTGAGTGTGAATAGCAGTCTCAGGCTCTTCTCAGGTTGAGTGCGTAGCCTGAACGAGGCTGGATGGGCAGTGAGCATTTCGTGCAGATACACACATAATTTTCAACTCAACTATATAAGTTCCGGCGAGGAGCCGTACGTGGGCATAAATGAAATGTTTCCTCGAGTGCACACGTCTCAGTTAATCACCTCAGGCTCCTTTCAGCTCTCGGCTCTCATCTATCTCTTCCGGCAAAAGGCATCCGGTCGTGCGCCGCTGATTGCGCGCGCGAAGACATCGCGCCCGGTCTCCGTTACGGGCTTCCAAAAAAGCATGAGCTCCCAAAATGTATACTTGTAAACATCCTGAAGCTTAAAAGACCAAGCAGCGCTGCCGTTCGCTACTGCGCCGAAAGGCAGCCGATTAGCCTCGTACCTCCTTTGAATTGATCTCTGGGGAGGACCAGCAGGCGCTGGGCAGTCCTAATAAGGTTTTTGTCTGCTTACGCAAGCACCGACCCGTCCTTTGTAATCCAAAACAAATAAGAAAATCTCATGAAAATTATGCCCTTCTCGCAAACGCAGAGATTTTCACGTACAAGATGACAATAGAAATCGGCTTTCTATCTTTGCACAGCAAAAGCAAGTTTTAGACTGTATCTTTTAGTTATCAAATGCTATCTCGATGCGATACCCCTTGCGGCGTACGCGTATTAAAAAGCGATGCACAAATAGAGCTGCATTCAAGTAATGCAGTAAGCTTGAAAATTAAAAAAATGGGAGATAAGTGCTTTACTACCGGATTGCTTAAACTCGCCAGCGTATGTTCCTTTCAATATATCCCCGCGTCAACGCCACGCGGCATTTCTGTTACATCGTTTCTATATAGATTTCGCTGCACAGCTCTTGAAGCACATTTAAGCAATGATCTAATAGAAAGTAAAGAAAGATATAACTTATGATCACATCAAATATTTAATAGATAAAGTGCGGAATAATAGGTAGTTATAGGCAAGAAAACGCACGACCGTATATTTGGGAAGAAGGGACTGCGAAAAACTCCAAGTGATCTTGCTTTCGAAGAGAAGATCGATAAATTGACGCGACATGTTGTAGGGGACCAAATGCTCCTTCAACACGTGACTGCCACAGTGCCATACAAGCTGGTACTCTGTGGGTTCGAGTTTTCCCGCAGGATGAAGTGAGTCGCGGCGTTCTGAACGAAAAATAACACTGGAAGCCATAATCGCTAGGCCAAATTTCTAATATCACGGCAGAGACAACCGCTTCATGACCTTACAAAGATTCTCGTTTGGCACATCAGCGGACAGTTCCTCGAATCGCAGCACGAAATGAATGGTCGTAGGAATTTCCACATCGAATTCGCACACTTCTGTATGGCACCATCCACGCATCATTCAATGGAAGTGAAAGAACAGTAGCGGGTGATGGCGATGGTTTTAGCGTGCTCAATTCAAGAAGAGAAAAGATATCGCACTGTTTACGGATAGCCTTTTGGCATTACGCAAGGTCTCGATGCATCTGGCCGTAGTATAGCCCAAGGTCGAGGTATAACCCGAGGTTAAAACCGGCTACGCTAGATTATGTCCGCATTTTTATATTATCACCTGAGCTAATTTTTACGCTTGTGTATATTTTGGCCTTGGCCAAATCATACCACCTCTAGGTCAAATTACATCCCCGTGATATCAATAGTGTTGAGTGAAATGAAGATGAGCGACAAAATTTCTAAGCATTTTATTCAGAACTGTTTTACGATTGAATGTAAATGTAAGCTTCCGGGACAGTTCAAGAAATCTAGAGAATCACCGATTTTTTTTATAGATAGCGATGTGGCAACTCGACAGAATCGCCGTAGCCATGATTTTGGCATATAATAATAATAATAATAATAATACACTAGAAAAAGCGCCCTCAGAGAACTCAATATCTTTCTAGGCACTTTAGATTTGCTGCAAAAGAAACACGATCAAATGGTGAGTGGTATTATGCTTGCTAAACAACATAAATAACATGGTTAGGGGTGACATGCACAGGGTCGGCATGCAAGTGTGGTTAGTGGCAGCATGCACAGTGTCAGCACGCATAAGCACATAAAAGAAAAATGTTGCCTAGACTCTATCACGAGAGATGCCAGAGGTGTTTACATATTCATTCACGTCATGGTACAAATAGCCCTGTAGTTTTTGTTTTTCCAAAGCAGTCTTCATGCGGTTGATTGTGAAAGGAGTGGGTGTTTTCTAATCCTGTCACGATGTAGCTGATGGCCCGGACGTACCAGTTCCCACCATCTTTGCTTTTGTAGTGTCACAACTTCCACATCACCCCACTAGCCATCCTTCACTGGCTCCCAATCAAGCAGTGCATCGACTTCAACATTCTTTCACTTACTTTGAGGTCCCTATATTCTCTGGCTACAGCCTACCTATCGGAACTAGTCCCCACCGGGCAAAGAATCGTACAACCCGCTGTTCTGTCTCGAATCGTTTAGTCATAGCTCATGCAAACCACAAAACCGTTGGAGGCCGTGCCTTTAGTTCCTATGCTCCCAAAGTCAGGAACTCGCTACCGACGCCCGTCACAACGCCTATTACATGACGACATTTAAAAAGAAGTTTAATACGCACTTGTTTATTACAGGATTTAGTGGGTCTTTGTGAGCCGTTATTCGTGTGCATGTACAACTTACGCTATGCCAGCTCATCATGCGGATGTTACCAACAATTGCTTGATAATGCCTTCTATACATCATCTGTAAAGTGCTTAGAAAAAGAGATTAAGTTCTCTGAAGGCGTTATATATATATGTGTTTTATTATTATTATTATCATATACGCTGCGGTTGTCCATGGTCCTTTTTTTCTTCCAAAGAAAACAGCCTTACCAAAAGCAATGACAAAAGTGGAGCTATGATTAGTGGCGGAGCCAGGAGGCGAGGGGAATTAGCCCTCCTCCCAACAGGGGGCAGCTAGCTGGGGTGCCCCTATTCCGACGCCACGTGACCTTCACCAACACAGTATATATGTCTTAGTGCCATTCAATGAGCAACTGTCGTATTTTTATCGAGTAAGCACTATGATTTTGCGTTTATATTTTTTATTCTTTGTGGGTCCATTCCAACATACATAGAAATCATGCGAGTCTCGCCCCCGCATTAAACATTTTGCAGGTCTTGTCCCCTACATGAAAATCCTGGCTCCACCGTTGCTAAGATAGCTGCTTCGTGAAGTTTTTGGTGAGTTGAGAGTCTTAGTCTGCTTGTGTTTCAGTAAGATAATAATTTCAGCACTGTCAGTTTTTGAAAATGGTCCTTTGAGTGACCTTTACTTTGGGCATTCATCGGCGTGGTCACTTGGATAGCCATCAAGGGACTGGGTCTGCGGAGTAGCAAGCCTCTGCTCTCTGGTTAATCTTGAGGTTGGCGGCGTGGTAGGCGTTGCTTGGTTTCTTGTCAGTCTTATCGTTCTCAAGTTTAACTCGTCACTTGGCCAAGCATTCCACAGCTGTGCAGGGTCTAAATCCAGCGTGGTTCTATCTTTGGACCCATGCGATGAATACGGTGCTGATTCTGCAAATGGTGGAAACAGCAGTGATGTCTTTGCTGCTTCTGTGTCAGCGATCAAAGGCACACTTCTGGTCTTACTACGAAGAGTGGATATTGGTACTGACGGTTGAACGGAGTTTGTCATGGTTTTCATGGCTGTCAACGTAACCAGAACGTCACGGTGGGCATCATCTGAAAGGACCGTGGGGGTTCGCAGTAATATCACACTCTGAAGATTTGAGTTATGAGAAGCTTGGCCTTACGTCCAACGATGACCTCAAATGGAGTGCACTTGGTTGAGACATGCACAGATGTGTGGTATGCAAACAAAATGCTCTCGCTAAACTCGGGGAATTGGTCCCAGTTGCTCTCTTGATCGCTGACAAGCTTACAAAGAGGTTCTTCGAGTGCTCAATTATCACGTTCCCGTTGGCCATTTGCTTGTGTATGGTAGGCAGATGAAAATTTCCGATCATCTGTTCGAAAATATTCTCCATCAGGCTGTCGATTATCGAGTTCACAAACTCCCGTACCTGGTCGCTGCTAATAAGAGTGTCCATACAGCCAAGGTGGCAAATAGCGGAGAACAAAAAAATTACTACTGACTTGGCACTCTTTAAACTTCTGAAACAGCTGTTTATTTAGTTTATTTAGATTAGCTGTTTATTTAGAGAAGTAGTCAGTAGCAGCAACTAAATACTTGCTGCCGATTGTTTTCTCCTATAATAATAATAATAATAATAATAATAATGCACTTGATTAAGCGCCCTCAGAGAACTCAATCTCTTTCTAGGCGCTTTACATTTGCTGCAAAGGGAAATGCAATTGAATGGTAAGTAAAATCATGCTTGAAAAACAAACCAAATGAATAACATGGTTAGGGGTTACAAGCACAGGGTCAGCATGCAAATGTGGTTAGTGGCAGTATGCACAGTGTCAGCCCGCATAAGCACGTGAAGGACAAATCACAGGGACCCACTAAATGCTGTCCTAAATAGGTGTGTTTTTAGGTTCCTTTTAAATGTGGTCAGGTCAGGGGATGTTCTGACGCAGGTCGGGAGGGAGTTCCACGCTTTGGGAGCATACGAACTAAATGCACGGTCTCCAAAGAATTTAAGGTTTGTACGAGATATTTCTAGACTGTTGGATTCCGAAAAGCGGGTGGTCCGATGCTTGGGCTGATGGGGGAGTATGTCGGAGTGATAGGCTGGAGCAATAGAATGAAGGGACCTAAAAGTGAGCGACAACACCTTGAAGTCAATCCGTTGCTGACTGGTAGCCAGTGCAGGTCGGCGAGAAGTGGAGTAATGTGGCAACTGCGACGCTCACGACAGACAAGCCTAGCTGCAGAGTTTTGCACCAGCTGCAATCGCCTGATCGCACACGCTGGTAGGCCAGTAAGCAGTGAGTTGCAGAAGTCGAGACGAGATGTCACGAATGCATGGACCAACTTAGACGTGGTATCCTTATCTAAACAAGCCCGAATTTTAGCAATGTTATGAAGCTGAAAATAGGCAGATTTGACTGTGGAGCTGATATGGTCGTCTAACGAGAGGTCGCTTTAGAATATGACACCTAGATTTCGAGCTGATTCAACAGGAGATATGCTGGCAGAGCCAATTTTGAGAGACAGCCTTTCCAATCTCTGAATCACACTGGGTTTGCCCATAACTAGTAAGTTAGTTTTGTCATCGTTTAGTTTTAGAAAATTTGCTACCATCCATGTGCGGATGTCATCAATGCATGCAGCAAGTGAGTTTAGAGAATTTGAGGTGCTCGAAGGCTAGGAGGGATCAAAGCAAAGGTACAACTGAGTGTCATCCGCATAGAAGTGAAAGCCTAGATTGTGCTTGGCAATCACATCAGCAAGAGGGAGAGTATAAACCATGAAAAGAACCGGACCTAGCACGGAGCCCTGAGGTACTCCATATTTCAGAGGTACTTTAGATAATCTTTGTCCATTCACGTCAATACTCTGGAGTCTCCCACTGAGATAGGACCTGAACCATTGCAGAGCAGTGCCAGTGATGCCCAGGCGAGATGAGAGGCGCTCTAGAAGAACCTTTTGATCGATAGTATCAAAAGCTGCCGAAAGATCGAGCAAAACAAGCAGAGACACTCTACCCATGTCTGCATTCCTAAGTAGGTCGTTGTATACCCTAAGCAATGCTGACTCTGGGGAGTGATTAGCTCTAAAGCCCGACTGGAACTTACTAGCAAGGTGTGAGGTTTCGATATATGAGTTCAGCTGGTCTGCCACGACCCGTTCCAGTGTCTTTGATAGGAATGGTAGAAGGGAGACAGGGCGGTAGTTGCTCAAGTTCTCTTGGTCTAGTGTTGCTTTCTTGAGAAGAGGCCTGACTACAGCTTTTTTGAAAGGTGCTGGGACATGACCTGAGGCTAATGACATATCCTGAATAGGACCCGTCATCTTAATCCATACTAGGCTCCATACTTTTTACAGGCACTTGTATACCGTTGAGGAGCGAAGTCTCTTTGCTGATTTTAGGATTTATGACAACAAATTGTCAAGTCTTTGACAGATCGGTGAGCGTCGTTCTTTATTTCTTTCCATTAATAATAACCAGAGATTTTTACCAACTTCTTATCTCGGCCAAGATAACCACCACATGGCTTAGCTGTTTGTTTAAGCTGAGACTTGGCATTCTCACGCCTCTCTGGAGGTAGATCATAAATGCACTGGGATTAATTTGTTTGTGTTGCAGTGCAAAATCTCACAAGCTGGTCATGGCGTTGGTCTTCAATGGTTGATAACTCAATTTGAAGTAATATGAAAAATAAACAATTTAATATTCGAGTGGGAGAATGAGACAACCTCTTAAAATCTTGTCTTACGTAATATGTACATTTTTAAACTGCATACTTAAGATATTCATGGACTCGTAGCCAAGTTATACTCCGATAAAGGGAAGAGGAAAATTCTATAAGCTCTCGACTTACTTTTTATCAAACTGGGAACTTGGGATCCGTGACTTGCGACAACAATTCAATAAAAATGCAAGCGTATTCGACTTTACTGGAAATTCACGTGGTTTACTTGCTTCGAGTGCTTCTAAAAACGGCTTCAATTGGCCAAATTGAAATTCTTAACTCAATTAATAAAGCTGCTGCCCTGGCAGAAGCTCAATCCGGGAGTACAGCGATACGATATTGCACGCCGGCACGACTCGAAATTCCGGAGTGCATATACATATCAAATTAGGGTAGATTTCAATCTAGAAGGAATATAAAAATAAGGAATGACCATCAAGAGACTTATCGTTGGCGTAGCAAACTAGTCGCAAAGATAAGGTCAAAGTTCAAATGACGGGTGGCTCAGTGGACGCCGTGTTAACTAGAGTACTTCTGCCGATAGGCATGAACAAACTTTTGGTTACCTTGCAGTGTGTAGTGTACCAATAAGGACGTGAAAGCATGACTTAGATTGAAATGGTGGCTATATCGCAGTTCGAAAATAAAGGGCGGACCAATGGGCCGGGTTATCGAAGGCCATTGTGAGTGAACGCGAATGCACAAGCCCGTGAAATTCTCTGGGTAAATCCAGAGCACCGTTCTATATAGTGTAGGATCGAATATTCAGCTTCGGAAACTCTACTGTGGAAATGGCAGCTACATCGCAGTTCAAATATTTAGGGCGGGGCTCTCGTGGCCGGGCCGATTGAGATCCTGGCACGATCACGCGCATACGAAACGGCGTGAAATTCGGCGGCTAAACTCAGAACACCGTTCTCTATAATGTGGAATCAAAACCGCAGTTTTGCGACGCCTTTTGTGGAAATAGCAGCTGTATCGCAGTGCTAAAATGTGGGTCGGGGAGGTCATTGCATGAGAAGGCATGCGCGATTGCAAGCAATTTAATGGTATAAGCCCGTTGGGCTATTTTCTATAATATGAAATCAGTTGTGCAACGTCTATTGTGGAAATGTAATGTATCTCCGTCTGCAACTCGCCAAAGTCATAAAGACCGTGTGGGTGTTACGCAGGAGAGTTTTGTATAGCGAACTCACAGCCTAAGCGGCTTTCGGTACGCATTCGGCAGCCAACAGACTTAATCTCACGCAACAAAGAAAAAGTGGGAAGCATAGAAGAGTCAGGAGAGCAGCTGAGGTAGTGAGTAGCATGGAAGTAGCAGCTCAGGACCGCTGAAAAGGATGTGCCGTAGTCGGCAGTAGAAGAGCAGTCGTCGTTGCGTAAGAATTGTGGAAGCAAGTTCCACAGTCTAGGACCTGCAGAGCTAAAGCTTCTGTCGCCAACTGTCTTTAAGCGGAGGAATGGGACAGCTAATTTGTTGTCTACATAGGACCTGAGGGCGCGAACAGGCTGAAACTGATGCAGCATGGCAGCTGTACCGCAGTCCAGTAATGTAGGTCTGCTTTTCGGGCGGGTCTATGGGAAACCATCGCAATATAGCATGCTTGAGCAATAGCGTGAGATTTTCTGGTTAAACCCAGAAAACCAATCTGTATAATTTTGAATCGTAACCAAAGTTTCATCACGTTTATTATTTAATGGCCACTGTATCACAGTTCGAAAATATACGGCCGATCGCTGGGCCAGGCTGCCGACGATTGCTCGCAAACACCTGGCTCAATTGCATGAAATTTGCGACAAAACCCAGAAAACTATTTTTCATTATGTGAAATCAAAACCGCAGTCACGAGAAGATTATTATATAAATGACAGCTGCGCCGCAGTTCAAATGCTTACACGGCTCAATTATCTGAGGCTATTTCGCCAGAACGCACTGGAGCGATCGCAGGAAATTTGATGACTAAACCCAGAACACTACTCTCTGTAAGTTTAAATCAAATTCGCAGTTTCACGACGCTTACTGCTGAAGTGGCAGCTGTATTGCAGTGTATTGCAGTGTATCACAGTTATAGGTAGGACCCCAATTATGCTACCGGAAAACTGTTTGACGGGAGATTTTCTTATATATTTCACAAAGCATGCGTGAATATTTGTACAAAACTGACTGGTGGTTAATGATACGCATCAAACAAATAGAGGTGGTAAGTAAATATTAAATAGGAGAACGATCGAGCAAGCAAATAGCGAGAAAGCCACTGCAGCAAAGAGAGATAGTTGCATGTTGGAATGCGTCAGTTGTATAAAGCGTCATTCGGAAACACGGGCTTGCTGTTACGAAGAACTTTTGTCGAAGGACACCGAAAGGAAAACTGTACACGCTTCGCCAGAAAAGCCATAAAAGGCTCACTTTGGCCCAGCCTGTTCTACCATTTCTCTTGAGCATGAACAGAGATTGAGTGAATTAATAATACTTAATCCAAGAAAGATACGGTCGTGTCAGAAATTAAAGGGTAAAAATAAATGATCAATTCTTCTAGACGGTTTAGAGATAGCGGGTGGAGTGCCCATACACCTGTGCTGTTGCTCTTCTTGTTATCTCTCTTTCTTCCCTCTCTCTCTCTCTCTCTCTCTTTCTCTCTCTCTCTCTCTCTCTCTCTAACCTTTCTCTCTCCTCTCTTCTCCCTCTCTCTCGCCCTCTCTCTCTCCCCCTCTCCCTCTCCCTCTCTCTCTCCCCCTCTCTCCCTCTCTCGCTCTTGCTTATTTCAGTGATGTGGATTTTGGGCAGCACAGAGGACCACAGACTCACTCTCTGTTAGGTCGCAAGCCCCTCTGTCGCAAGGCTAGCTGTGCTGTTTGCTTGCACTAAATAGCTCTTTGACGGCGTAGCCAATTTACTGCCGTTGTATCTGAATTTGATAATAAAAACAATAATTCTTACTTAGATCACCCTAAGAGAACTGATTCTCTATCCGTGTGCTTTACAACTCGCAGCCTGGAAACACAATAACGATGAGTAAATGGCGAGCACGCTATCTTGTTCAGAAAAGTAGGCAAAAGATCACACGGAGACACTCAGGGCATGTCCTTAGGAAGACCCCTGGATAAGAGCATGAACTGACTATATCTTGCACATGAAAGCACGCAAAGCACACAGGAAAAATGACAAGTCCACTGCAGCGAAGAAAAGGCGAAGCGAAATCGATCCGTCTTTACATGTTTCAAAGTCAATATAGGTGCTGACGGCATATGGAAGCGAGCTTCACAATTCAGTGTACATGAACTAAAGACTCGATAACCAAAAAGTTGAATTCGGTTGTCGATTGACGAGCCGACTGGAAGCCGAGGAGAGGGTTGAGCGATGGGAATCCGGAGGTGCAATAAGGTTGGATAGGTTGACGTTACTGTGCTTATACAAGCCAGGGATGCGATCTGTTAGCCAGACAGATAACCTTTAAGTCGATTCAATGGTTGGCGGGGAGCAAGCACAAATCTGACAGAAGTGGAGCGATACGGCGGCCATGCCGCTGACGTCTGACCACACGAGCCACTGTGTTTTGCACCATTTGCTGCCAATTACGGGCCCATGCCAGGAGGCCTAAATAAAGGAAATAGTAGTAATGTAGATGCGATGTCACCAAAGCGTGACATAGTTTGATTGCCGTATACTTAATTAAGTAGGCCCTAAATTTTGGCACTGTTACCTGGCTGAAAGTAGACCGACTGGACAGTGAAGCCAAAGGCCAATGCGTTCATCAAATAACAAGCCATTTTGGATAGCACCCCCAGATTACAGGTGGACGTCATTGAAGCCATTACAGATACACAAAACTTGAGGGTGAGGTCATACAACTTTAGGGTTACACAATGCTTGCCCATAAGTACCAGGTTGGTCTTACGATCGTTAAACTTTACGAAGTTAGCGGCCACCCACGTGTAAGTATGATCCCCTCAGTCTGCGAGAGAAGTAATGCAATGATACAGTAATTCATTTGAATAGCGCCTTAGAGAACTTAATCTCTATTCGGACGCTTCACATAAGATGCAGAACTCCAGGCTCTCCCCCCCCCCGACCTCAGCCCTAAAATATAATGACCTGAAACCTCGATTGTCAAAGGCGAGCATCTTAACCACTGTGCCAAACGAGTTAAGCTACTCAGATGCAGAGCAAATCTGGGGTGGATCAAAAGAAAGAATGAGCTGACCTTCATTGGTGTAGACATTAAATCCGGGATCGTGTTTGGCTACTACATAAGAGTGAGCCAGAGTGAGAATATCGATTACGAAAGAAGGAGCCTGAGACCGAGTCTTAGCGTACACCGTAGTTAATATCTCCCGGGTAACCGAAAGCAGTTTTCATCTACACCCAGTCCTGTCTCACTGAGCAAGGACCTGAGCTCGTTTAGCACTATGCTAGAAATATTTAGGCATGTCCAGATGCGTCTCGCAGGATCTGGTGGAGTGGGGTTGCAGTCCAGAAGAGACGGCAGAGAGAAGATGCCATTACGAATCCGTTTTAAGTTACCTAAAGTAATAATAATAATAAGAATATTAATAATAATACATTTGATATAGCACCCTCAAAGAACTAAATCTATTTCTAAGCACTTTACAAATGCTCAGTTAAATCGTCATTTAAATTATTGTCCCACAAGCTTATTTAGCAATCATTGAGATCGTCATTTAAATGATTGCCCCACAAGCTTATTTAGCAATCATTGAGATCGTCATTTAAATGATTGCCCCACAAGCTTATTTAGCAATCTTGTGAGCGCTAAGAGGATGACCGATGGAAGAAAATAACAATTTTGTATCGGTGATGTGCGATTCGATTACTCTATATATGTGGACTGATGTTTGATTAGGCTATTTCTCTAAAGAAAATTGGACTTTTAAGTTGCTAACATGAATGGATACGACTTGCAGTAATCATCAAACGCCAAGTGGCGGACGGTGAGACTGAGAAACCTTAACAGATCAAGCTAGACAAATATTATATTCAAAAAACGTACATCTGGTGTACAATTGATACTAGAAAACGGAAATTTTTTAACTGTGGTTAAAAAATGCAGTCGTTGCAAGACGATTTTAAAAGATTTTGCCGGGCTTGCTAGCTATTAAGCTCAGCAGTTTTTCCCTTTGCAGCAAATGTAAAGTGCCTAGAAAGAGATTAAGTTCTCTGAGGGCACTTTATCAAGTGTATTATTATTATTATAGAGACGGTCTGCAGAAGTCAATACTAACTTCGTATGCAAAATCAATTTTAAATACTCGCCTTCATTTCGTATGAATTTCAAGCTTTTTTCTTGTACCTGATTTTCTACCGTCTCGCATGAGTAAAGACTCTAGTGTGCAATTATCCTGCGCATCTACCAGTCCCAGATCGCTCTCATACAATTGCAGAGGCAGCCGATTTGAAACGCTGCTTAATCTTGAAACCGCAGCAAGCGGTACGTTCCCCATTCTAAAGATTCAAGAAAAAAGAGCCCGTCTGTCATGGCACGCACAGCTGAGCCAGTGTAGGGGATTAATATTTTCCCATGAGATCGCTCATTTTTGTAGGTCTGTAAGCTGGCTTGGAACTAACTGCATTTGCTAAAGCTTGTGTTCTACACTGGCTTATTCCTAAAAATATATGCTCTGTTCTTTACGGATAATGCCCCTTTTCTTTCTGTCTCTGGTTTGGAATACATAACTCTTATTTAATGGGCAAACTAGAGTGATCCTAGTTGCATATCTTATCGTCTAACTTTCACAAAGTTAACCTAACCCTATCCGAAGGTTGCAACAAGTCAAAAAGTAACTTGTATGGCTTTAAATTTTCAATCTCTTCCCTGGGATTTAAGGCTCGACCAGCATACCTACAATAGTATCTCTTCGCAGACTTTGGATTTCAAACTAAAAAAAATGTCTTTTCACTAGATAAAGATGTCATCTTTACTGTCAAATCTGGTGGCTTTCACCAATGTAACATCGCAAAATTTGGGGTTGCTTATAAAAGGACGCCCCAGCCAAGCTGGTCAATGCCACTGTAACACACCGGCTCCCGACTCCTGTCATTCTTTACTTGTAGGCCTTTACTTGTCCTTGCCACTAGGACACTTGTGGCTGTTGCAAAACTTCGCACCTAGGCTTATGATTCATTTGTGATTCATTTGTATAGCGCCACAAGAGAACTTAAACTATGTCCCGAGGGCTTGAGCCCACGACCTCAGCCAGACCTTAGTCGGGGCGAGCACCTTAACCGCTGGACCAACCCAGCTCGGCTTATCAGCCGAAAATGTCACTGCTGCCGCATTAAGCCTCTGCTCAGCAATTTTCACAGGTTGCCTATTAAGCAGCTCACCGACTTCAAGATGCTGCCACACAATTCCTAAAATTCTGTTACTCCGGCCTATCTATCTGAAATAGTTTCAGATCAGGCTCTCATTCTCCCCACACGCTGTTCCGACCCTGGTTGACATTGCGGCACCCCTATTCAACTTCAAATCTCTTGGAGACCGTGCCTGAAGTCACTATTATCGCAGAGCTTGGAAGTCACTACGAACTAAAATCGCGTTCTCTCTTGATTTGACAAGATTCTAAATTCAGCAGAAAACCTCACTGTTTCTGG
The DNA here is from genome assembly GCA_009760855.2 of Cristatella mucedo. Lineage (NCBI taxonomy): Eukaryota > Metazoa > Bryozoa > Phylactolaemata > Cristatellidae > Cristatella > Cristatella mucedo. The sequence goes on along the minus strand of WPIO01000192.1, from coordinate 214,143 downwards.
CAGCCTTCACTCTGACAGAGTGAATTTGCCTTAGTGTTCCGGGGTGTGACAAAGCTGTCCACGATGTGACTAAGGGCTGGAGCGATACTTGTTGGGACAGCGCCCATAGAAAACTTGTCTTATTTTGCTCCTGTTTACTTATAGCACTTACTTGAGAGTATCATTCAGTGCACATTACAAACTATCTGATTTAACAGCCTCTTTTGTACAGCGACACAAGAGCCTTTACGGCTATCACCACCACTTGCAGCTGCGATAAAGCATCGCTCACCACAGGATTCGAACCCACGACCTCGGTATCGAGGTCATAAAAAGCAACCGCCTTACTTAATGAGTCATAATGGCTCAACAAACATGGCAACTAAGGCTAACGGGCGGATCCTACAAATGAATGGCCCTTAGTATCGACCTGAGTGCTTTATCAGGCTTATCGTAGCATGATACATCGCATGAAACTAACATTCGGTTATTGATTCTCTTGCAGTGAGTTTTACTGCGCCTGAATAAAGATTCAGCTCTCTTAGAGCAGTATACGTCTAGTCACACCGAACCCACGAATGAGTTGATCTGAACACGCTAACGGACAGCAGGTCCTCGAGAATAAAGCTAGCATACAGCTTGCTATTTTTCTAAATTCCGCAAATGAATGGCATTGTTGAGGCGAGTGAAAATATATAGTGGTGAAGCTTCTCTCTACAGCCCTATTCAGTATTTTCCTATTTCCTATTCAGTATATTCCTTATTCTGAATTTTCATGCTGATTTTGAGTTGATGAGTGATAATAATAATAATAATGCACTTGATAAAGCGCCCTCAGAGGACTCAATCTCTCTCTAGGCGCTTGACATTTGCTGCAAAGGGAAATGCAATTGGATGGTGAGCAAATAAGAAATCATGGCTGCACGAATTTTGTTAGCTCATTTTTTTCAATTGTGTCGCAGCCATAACCTGTGCTTACCTAGAACGGAAAGGCCACCCTAATTTTTCGGACGAGCGAGTTCAGCCCTTGGCAGCTGATGCCTAATGCTGGCTACACCTAACCAACAAGGCATGGGAGCTGAATTTGCCTTATCATGTCCTCTGCGTCGAAAGTTCGTACTTCTACTTTCTAGCCTGAAAAAGTGAATATTCTCTGTAATTTTTGGAGCTTGCAAACTTCATGGACAACGTTTAGTGTAGTTCTACACCCTTGCATTGAGCAAAAGCAAAGACGGAAAAAGAGAGCTCTCTCAAAGTTTCATTTAGGTATAGCTGCTCGAAGCTTGAATGAAGCTAAATGAAGCACTGAAAAAAGGAGTTGGACAAAAGCCTAAGAAAATGGTTGACAAGCGGCCGTACGACGTTTACGCTTTTCGTTGCTTAAAAAACTATCAAGCCTAAGAATGGGTCACTATTGTGAGATAGCCGTCTGAGTAAAAGTAATAATAATATATGTGATGTAGCGTCTTTGGAGAACTTAATCTCTTTCTAGGCACTTTAGATTTGCTGCAAAGAAAGCCCGATTTAATGGTTAGTGGTAGCATGCTCAATAAATAACAAGAGTAACGTGGTTAGGGGTGACAAGCACTGGGTCAGCATGCAAGTATGGTTATTGACTGCACGCACAGTGTCAGCACCCGTAAAAACATAAAAGCACGAATCACAGGAACCAACTGAATGCTGCGATAACTAGATGCGTTTTTACTTTCCTTTTAAATGTGGACATGTCAGAAGATTTCGTGTCGCAAGTCGGGAGTGAGTTCTAAGCTTTAGGAGCATATGAACTAAAGGCACGGTCTCCAAAGGATTTGAGGTTTGCACGAGGTATAGGTAAGATTCAGGCATTAAGCACACTTCCATGAGGTGTGAAGCCTTTGAAGGACAGAATATAGCTCAACTGAAAAAAATGGCAGCTATTGTAGCAGGATACTGAACATCTCGACCAATCATACTCCTAGCATCAAGGTTCAGAATTCTTGTTCGTTGGGCGATCTTTAAAGAGGGTTGAAAACTATGATAGCATTCTGCCGCTAGGAGTCAACTGCATACCGCCTGCCATTTCAGAGAGTAGCGACCCCCCAAAGACAAGCGAAAGCCTGACAGAAAGAATGAAAAAAGAAATACTGAGAAAAAAGACGTTGCACAGCCGCCGCTAAGAAAGTGTCAATGTGATAAGCGAAAGCACAAAAAAACCACTAACCATTCAATCGTGCTTCCTTTTCAGCAAATGTAAAGTGCTTAGAGCGACATTGAGTTCTCTTAGGGGGCTATATCAAGTGTAGTATTATTATTTTAAACAGATACCATGCAAGAGAATGTACTGACGTGTACATTCCTATCCCAACGCTTCGTTTTTATTATTTAATTACAGCATCAGCAACAGTTTGAAGTCTTCACTAAGTGCGCCTAAATTCCTCTGAAACATGATTTCTGCTAGCGATCATTAAAGAATTTGAGTAAGATAAAAAAATCACTGAAAAATGTTCCGGTTACGTATTTACAAGGGATAGATAGTTAAACATTAAGGAAGCATGCATGAAGTACGCAAAGTTTCAATACAATCAATGTATATTTATTTAATTTGTATAGCCCCTAAAAGAACTTTATGTCTATCAAGAACCTCTGCATAGTCCGCACGGATTGAGCCCACGACCATGGTCATTAGAGGCAGGCGTCTCAACCATTGGCCAAACCAGAGCGGCATTTAATTTGGCACCGCAGGCTCATTGATAAATACGAATAGAAATACAGTTTTATAACACCTGCAAGAAATAAATCTCTTTATCGGCCGTTTGCTTAAATTGGAACGGAAGAATTTCAAGTGGTTAGTGATAGCATCTACAGTTTCAGTACGCATAAGCATAGGCAGTAAAAGCTACACGGACGGAGAAAATGCTGTAAGGAGCTGATGGTTTATTAATTAGTTGTTAGTGTCTTTCAATCAAGAAATGTCAAGACAGCAAGAGTGGAGAGCAAGGAAAGTAAAGAAAAGGCAGAGCAGGTATATATAGTGTAGACGCAGTCTTTAATTTAGTCAATCGTGATCGGAAAAATGTCGGCGAGGACTGCTAGTCAGGATGCTAAATAAATAAATAAAGTTTATTTATACGGCACCCTAAGAGAACTTAATCTCAATCCAGGCAGCGCTTCACATACGCCGTTGGGCTCAAACTCGGGACCTCTGTTGTAAAGGGAGTGTCTTATTTGGAAACTTGAAGGAGTTGGTTGATTGTATAAATACGCATTATTGGATTTTTCTTCACAGATTCAAACATGTCTTAATAGAAGCACAACTCGGTCTAAGCTAGCATGGACTTATCAGAGCTAAAATTGACCCCAAATATCCTCAAATCCTATGGCTGGACTGGAGGTCCGTTTTTTATTTATCTTCAATTTAAAGCCTTGTAGTTATAGCTAGTTAAGAGTCTGGAAAAAGGGGCAACTGGAAGAGGAAGAACCTGGGTGATGCGCTTAAAGGCACAAATCCAGCTAATGTTTCTTTGTAGAACTTCGTCGGTAAGGGAAAGTGGCACGGAGCATTTAGTAGCAGTTATAATTCAATTATGTTTCGGTGGATACGAATATTAAAACTCTGACGGTTTCACAATTGACAAGACAACTTTGGACACAACAGCATATATATATTGTAAAAAACTCGATGAGCATTGTGATCAGATGTGTAGAATTAATGATAGTTGGATTTTATTATTGTGAACATTCACAAATAAATTATAAAGCACCCTAAAAACTGAACACCTTTTTACAAACTTTATATGCACTAGGAAGAAAGTGTCTCAGCATATTATTAGTAACAGCATGCACTTTGAACACATAAAAAAGACAATTCACACGAACAGCAAATGCAGAAAAATAGCAGACCTTTAACTTGCTTTAAATGGCAGAAATTAAAAGTGAGTGCTGTGATGTAATTCTGTAGAAAAATTCGGGTTTTGAGACCAAGACCATAGGAATGTAATATTAAATTTCTAAGGGGTTTTTCATGGGTTTGGGGCCAACTCACTAAATGCATAAATTTAACTAACTGAAACAGATACAAGGTTTTTACTATGAAAAGGTTAACGATTTAGCATTTCAGATGAGTAAGTCGGACTAAAAGAAAGGAGCCTAAAAGTGAGAGACTGGACCTCAAAGTTGATGCGCTGCTTGATTTTGAGCCAGTGCAGGTCGGAGACCAGTCGTGTAATTTCGCAGTTGCAACGACTACGAAGAACAAGTATAGCAGTAGAGTTTTGCATGTCCAGTAAGAATTCATGCAGAAACGATGCCAGGATAGAGTTAAACAAGCCTAAACAGAGTGTATCAAATGTATATATTACCTTGGCAATTGCATACTTATCTAATCAAGCACAAGGAACTAAAAGTAGCCATACTTGGCTGCGTAGCTGGTGGGGCAATCTAACGAAAGGTAATTTTAAAATAGGACAACTAAGTTATTGTCATAGCAAAAGGGTATATGCACGTCTCGCCAATTTTAAATATCAGGCTCTCCAGTTTCTGAATGACACCAGTTTATCCCATTACTACTAAGATTGTCACTAAATTAGGTAATCTAACAGTCATCTAAGAACAAATGTCTAAAATGCAGACTACGATGGGCTTGACACAGTTTGAGGGGCCGGAAGGCGATGAGGATTTTAGTATGATCTGCATATAAACGAAAGTCTATATTATTGTGTTTGGTGATTACATTGGTAACACACACACACACACACACATATATATATATATATATATATATATATATATATATATATATATAGATATATATATATATATATATATATATATATATATATATATATATATATATATATATATATATATATATATATATATATATATATATATATATATATATATATATATATATATATATAGAGATAGAGAGAGAGAGAGAGAGAGAGAGAGAGAGAGAGAGAGAGAGAGAGAAAGAGATGTGGATCTACGAAATTAGACCGTGAAACAATTATTCAAACCAGCTATAGAGAATCAGCACCCAAGATGGGCTACGGCAATTAATGTTAAGTCACTTAATGTAAGAAAGAGACCATTTCAGAAATGTATCATCAAAATGAAACTTGAAAATGTGCAATAAAAAAAGAATTGGTAGATGATGGCCGACAAATAGCTGTCCTCATTTGCAACTCACTGATGCCGGGAGGCAGAGCAAGAGATATTCGAATGACTGCTTTTGGGTGACTGCAAAATCCTCGAAAACTATATGAATTATAAGCGACCAAGGCTACTCTGCTATGAGTTTTCTTTGACCTTAGGGTAAATTTAAAGCATAGTTTGGCTGATTCAACAGAGCCCTATTTGCATGGTGGCAGAAGAGCCTTACCGGCTGTCACTCTCTCTTGCCGTGGGCGAAACAAAATTGGCCAAAGCAGGACTCGAGCTCAGGACCACGCACGTTCGTTAAGTGTTCGCACTGCATAAAAGAAAGAGAAGCCTAGCGGAGTGACTGTTGATTATGTCAAGGATAGCCTGGTATTAATTCGATTGCAGACATATCTCAGCTGCTGCTATAAAGCCAGGGGCAAGGATCATGTCACGTATTACGAGAGATGTATTGCATGCTGGGTGAGCGAGCATTCTAAATGCATACTTTAAGAGCAGCCGCATTTATTATAGTGGGCTTGTACTTAAAATGGCTAGCAGAAATGCCAGCTGGAGAACGCGTTCAACAGCCGGTAACGGGAGAAACGCTGTAAAAGCGTCTTTTAACCCCTCGCTTATTAGGTCCGAGCCCCCCCCCCCCGCGGGATATTCAGTACCGAAACGCTTGCATGCTAAACCTGCTAGATTATGAAAGGGCTTGAGATTATTGATAGTCATGAAGCCGTCCTTGTTTGGCCCAGTGGTAAGGTGCTCACCTTTAATGACTGCGGTCGTCGAAGTGAGTACGTATGTACGATGGCACTAGATAGCACGATCACTCAGAGATTCGTAATTGCAACGGCAATATGCTCAGGCGTGGTTGCAATAGCGAAGCACAAAATTGAAAGGACAGCGGGCAACAATAGCAACCATTTAGAGGTCAGCAAGTGTGTATTTTCTTAGGCATCTTAGGCAACACTTATCAAAAATTTAAAAAGGACCTTAGCTGTACCTACTCCGGCAATCGACGCTCAGACTATCACCAATTTTCGGAAGATCCTGCAACGGCCAGATACCACTCGGCTAGGCGTGATGAACCGGTAGGGGAAGGTAACTACTGGATCGGCTGCCAATCGGCAGAGGGGCAGGCGCTGCGATCCGAGCTAAAGCGTAAAATTTGGTCGATTTGCGCCGCAATGCTTTTTTATTTGTGCTGCACTTGCCTTGGTTGAGGGGTATTTTGTACAAGACTGCAAAAGGCAGGAAAAGTTCTAGCGTGAATCAGAAAAAAATTGAACTCCTAGCTGAACTGCAAGGGCCGCATCGACTGCAAGGGTCAGACTCACCAGGGAAACAGTGAACAGCTGTGCCCCCTCCCCCCTTCAGCCAGTGGTGCCCCGGGGGGGGGGAGGGCAGGGTGGCGGGCGCCGGTGGCTCTTCCTCTCGCCGCTCGACGACAGACTAACGGCACGCGAAGCTACAAGCAAAGCGCGCTGCCAAACAAGTGTTATCAACGATGCACATTATCGTTGTTAGCGAATGCCAGCGAAGAAACCGGAGCAGACGCCGAAACCAGCCCTGACCACCCTAGACTATCGCATCGTCTCGGCGCAGCTGCCGCCGCTGCGAATAGTGAGCTACGTCCAGGCATTCGGCGTCGCGGCGAGACTATAGCCCACGTTGACTTACAGAATGGGGAGCTGTCGACGGCACGTCGTGCAGCTCATGCGTCAGTAGGCAACCGGGCCTTTCGCAGCCGCAGAAACATGCCGATGGCCAGCCGCCGCCTCTCCGGCTACACAGACCAGGGCAGTGAAAGGATCGCGGATTGCACCTACACATTCGTAGCAGTCGGCGTTTTCCGTACTGCTGCATGAATTAGCATCAAATTCAGTGGGGCAACCTTTGAAGTGAAGCATTCTGCCTGCTGCGCGATGCCGAGCAATGCATGAGCGTAATGTGCAGATGAATCCTGCTCTGCAAACCCCACGCAGGAGTTGGCCACTGGCGGGCTTTGTGCGAGCGGCTCGTTTTCTGCCAAGGTGGGGGGGCAGCGCCGCACGATGCGGTAGTCTCTTTGTGGGGCTTCCAGGGGAGCGACGGGAATTAGTCGGCCGCCCTTCCACCCGCTGCGCCGCCGCGCTCTCCTGCTCGCGCGGCGGCGAAGCCGGCGCGCCTTTCTTCGGGGCATCGAGCCAAGCGGCGTTCGCCCGACCCCGCGACTGCAAACAAAAGGATAAACATGAATGGGAGGGGCTGCCGCGGTCCACAGCGACTCACTACAAAGCGTAAAAAGCCGATGAGCAGATCCCAAGCCCCCTGCCGTCGCCGGCTGCACCTCCCGGCGCTCGCCTGCCGAGCAATTGACCCCCCAGCCGGAGGTGTTTACGGTACGTCGCGGAATAGATGAGCCATGCCATTTCTGCCGCTCCCGCGATGCTCTGACCTTGGGACGCGGCGCTCGAACTGGCATATAGTCGTCTGCTCTCTCTCACTCTCTCTCTCCCTCACTCTCTCTACCCCCTCTCTGTCTGTCTCTGTCTCTGTCTCACTCTCTCTCTCCCTCACTCTCTCTACCCCCTCTCTGTCTGTCTCTGTCTCTGTCTCACTCTCTCTCCCCCTCTCTGTCTGTCTCTGTCTCTGTCTCTGTCTCTGTCTCTGTCACTGCCTCTGTCTCTCTGTCTCTCTGTCTCTCTGTCTCTATGTCTCTCTGTCTCTCTGTCTCTCTGTCTCTCTGTCTCTCTGTCTCTCTGTCTCTCTGTCTCTCTGTCTCTCTGTCTCTCTGTCTCTCTGTCTCTCTGTCTCTCTGTCTCTCTGTCTCTCTCTCTCTCTCTCTCTCTCTCTCTCTCTCTCTCTCTCTCTCTGTCTCTCTGTCTCTCTGTCTCTGTCTCTCTCTCTCTGTCTCTCTCTCTCTCTGTCTCTCTGTCTCTCTGTCTCTCTGTCTCTCTGTCTCTCTGTCTCTCTGTCTCTCTGTCTCTCTGTCTCTGTCTGTCTCTGTCTCTGTTTGTCTCTGTCTCTGTCTCTGTCTGTCTCTGTCTGTCTCTGTCTGTCTCTGTCTGTCTCTGTCTGTCTCTGTCTGTCTCTGTCTGTCTCTGTCTGTCTCTGTCTGTCTCTGTCTGTCTCTGTCTGTCTCTGTCTGTCTCAGTCTGTCTCTGTCTGTCTCTGTCTGTCTCTGTCTGTCTCTGTCTGTCTCTCTGTCTCTGTCTGTCTCTGTCTGTCTCTGTCTGTCTCTGTCTGTCTCTGTCTGTCTCTGTCTCTGTCTGTCTCTCTCTGTCTGTCTCTGTCTGTCTCTGTCTGCTCCTCTGTCTGTCTCTGTCTCTGTCTGTCTCTGTCTGTCTCTGTCTGTCTCTGTCTGTCTCTGTCTGCTCCTCTGTCTGTCTCTGTCTGTCTCTCTGTCTGTCTCTCTTGATCGTGCTCGGGTCAGGGAAACAAGTGATAAAGCCAATTGGCTACCGCATGCGTACTGCAAGCCGCTTAGCCTCTGAATGCACTATAGAAAAATCTACTGCGTAACACTCATTATTACTCATATATATATATATATATATATACTCATCATCATTATTCTTTGTTGCTTTGCGGAGTTACAGACGGAGATACATTATATTATATTGAATCCGTGTTCGGAGCCTGTGTAGTGTATGCCATCGAGTTCGAGCATGCACACTAGCGATTACCCGCTTGCCGTGCCCGCAGAAATATATATATATATATATATATATATATATATATATATATATATAAATATATATATATATATATATATATATATATATATATATATATACAGTACTTTATATATACAACGTCTCCTTTATATATACAACGTCTCCACTCTATGTCTTGGGGGGCCTATGCCTGAAGAGACAGACGCTAGGCTGACGACTTCAAGTGCCCGTGCACCGCCCGCACCAGCCCCGCCCATCAGGGAACCCGATATTACACATCGAGGGCGTGGCGGCCAGCCCTGGGTCTCCTTAGCCCTTGAGCAAAGGATTTCCAGGAGAGATCAGAGAGCCTCTTGAGTCGGATCACCGAACTCAGTGCCGTCCAAGCGGCGGCGGCGAGCTCCGACTTGTTGCCGGTACGAAAACGCCATCTGGATATTCGGCTCCTCGAAGTTGAACTGTCGCCAGGGCCAGGCGTTGCGACCGCAGCGCCAGCTCAGCGCGGGACTCGCAGAGCAGAAGGTGCCTATAGTCATGCAGTTATAGGCATCATCGAGCTCACCAGCTGCTAGCCTCTACGAGCTCGGCTATTTTCTCGGCAGGCGCCGACAGAGGAATTGCTTCGCTCGCGTTAAGTCGCCTCCGTCGTAAGATACCACCGGAGACGACCACTAACAACCAAAAAAATGCCTAAGCGGTGCTTTTTTTATAGTTTTTGTATCGCCACGGGAGGCTACAAGCTTACCAGGGCGCTTCCGACTGCTGTGCTTCGCAACTCTTCCCGTCTGTCTTGCCGACTTTTCGCGAGATGCACGTGACCTCAATGCGAAGTGCCATTAATTTTTTACGCCCCCGGCAGTACTCAGTCCAGTGCGCGCAGACGCACCCACGCGAGCACGGATCGATTCAATGAACGACTACTAAATTGACGAAACCTTTGCCGGAACATTACCTTGGCATTTATTACCTTTCGTCTTTTCATTAACCAGCTGACACGCTTCCTTTGCGACATATACAAAATGCCAAGAACAAGATTTTGTTCTTCTAGGGTGCTATATAGATTTTTTATTTCAATGACTACGTTTCAGTCAGTCAATTATCACAGGAGAATATTGAGAAAAAACAGCAGATCCTGCAAAAAGTCAGTTCCGTTCTGGAAGATAAAGCTGAATGACTTACCGTGCTGACGCACCCACAACAACGGGCCGTTGAGACGGCGGACGAAGCAGCATTGCTACTGTCGAGCGAGAAGACAAAAGGAAATTTGTAACTTAGACACCACCAAATTTAATGAAGTTTTTTTTCCTTGAATTTTACTAAAATGCTAATACCTTACGCTCAACTCTTTATATAAATAACTCGTAAAAACCTGCCTGCAGAAGGTCAAACGATCTCAAACGAATGAAGAAATGGATTTGAACTAAAATGGTAAAGGGTCGTATAATAATAATAATATATTTGTATGGCGTCCGCAGATAGCTAACATCTCTTTATTGACACTTTACATTTGCTGTAAATAGAGCGTAATCACACGGTTAGTGGTAGAGGTAAAGTACATACTATTAACGTGTAAATATGGTTAGTAGAAGAATACAGTGTCAGCAAGCATAAGCACACAAAGAAAAATCCCATGGACCCAATAAAACTGGTGAGCCGTGATGGCACACTAGGTAAGGCGGTTGCTTTCACGACCTCGGTCCCGAGGTCGTGGGTTTGATTCCTGCGGTGGGCGATTCTATATCGCCACTGCAAGCGGTGGTGATAGCCGTAAAGGCTCTTCTGTCGCTATACAAAAAGAGGCTGCTTAATCAGCTAGGATTTCTTTCTTTCTTTCTAAATTCTGGTAGAGACCTGTGTGTGTTATGCTTCTTTTTAAATATCGTCAAGTCAAGCGATGTTGCGGCGTCAGTAGGCAGTGAGTTCCAGGCTTTGAGAGAATATGAAGTAAAGGCAAGGTCTCCAAAGGATCTGAGTTCGTCCGAGGCATAGCTAAACGATTTGAGTCAGAAAAGTGGGTGGTATGATGGCTTGCCTGATTGGGGAGTAGCTCTGATAGGTAAGCTGGAGCGAGAGAGTGAAGGGACCTACAAGTGAGTGACAAAGCTTGAAGTCGATATGTTACTTGATTGAAAGCCTCTGCGCGTCGGCGAGAAGTGGTGTGATGTGGCAACTGCGACGCTCACGAAAGAAAAGCCTAGCTTCAGAGTTTTGCGCCAACTGTAAGCGCCAGATTGCACAGGCCAGTAGATAAGCAAACAACAAAAAATTGCAGAAGTCGAGACAGAATTTCACAAATGCATGGACCAATTTGGATTTAGTAGCACAGACAGCACAAGCTACTGATATACCATGAACATACCTAGTCATGTTAAGTTCCTTAATATTGAGTTATCATTAATAATCTAGTGCAAGCGTCATAAAAATGTGATAGACTCACTTAACTAACAAACCTAGCTTGTCACTGGGGTTGATCACTATTGCTAATGCTATTTTTGTCTTACGACGCTTGAGAAACAACAGTCACCCGGTGGAGAGTCACTCGATGTCTCGATTTTGCCCAAGGTTTCAAAAAAGATGCACTCGCCCACCTCTTTTACCGACGCACCCTCGCCGTCCTTACCGTAGAGCGAGTGTCTCGATGATCCGTCTCGTTCGCGACTGTACTCGACGCTGGATGTACAACCAACCACTGCTAATTGCTCGTGTCACCAGCAGCTGATCGCACCAGTAGACGACGCGCCACGCCAGACGCCAGCGCCAGCGAGCAGAGGACGTCCCGGGTAGGAGGAAGCTAGTGGGAGTGTGAGGATGACGTCCCGCGAAAGTGAGGAGGACGTCCCGGGTGGGGATGTGAGGAGGCTGGTGGGAGTCATCGTACGCAGTACGCACCCAACGAAAAAGCCCTGTCAGTTGTGGACCACGTGACGCATCTGACTACATTTCCGCAGGGCGGGCACGCGCTTATAAGCCAGCCTGGCTGCAGCCCCATCCCAGCAGCACGCCTAGAAAACCACAGACAGAGGAGCGCCTTCCGCATCTTTCTGCTGAGAATGCACCGCAGATGTTTCTGCGCCTGTGAGGTTTCGCCACCTGTGGTAGACAACTTGGGCATATTCGGCAGGGCAGCAGACGAAACGGCGACGGCCTCTTGCTAATTAAGGATCTGTTTATACAAGGTGACAAGGAAATATTAATTAAAAAAAGAGCGAGGCATTTTGTGATGCCGCAGACCCTAGTCGTATCCTTCAGACTCGAGAGAAAAACACGGAGCATCGCAGCGTTTCGAAACGCTTGTTGAGTGCCGTTGGCTTCTTCTAAATTATCGAAACATCTCATCTCGAAACATCGCTTCTTCCAGTCCACGTGACCAAGTTGGCAGCGGCTGTGGTGTATTTGCATACAGCGGCGAAAACCTTTCTGTCGTCAATTTGCTTGTTCACTTTGGGGCGATTGCTTGGGCCGGCCAGAGCAGCATCGCTACTGAATCGATGCCCTACTGCCGGCGGTTTTTGTGTGAGATTAGGATCCTGCCCTGCAGATGTATTGCCGCAAAGAAGTGGAACGTGAACACTGAAACCTTAAGCCGCATACGCAGTCCTGCATAAAGATTCTCACGAAATCTTATGTGAATATCTTTAGCTCAACTGTAATGCAACTCAGTGCATCTCCGTCTGATCCTCCACAAAGCCGCAAAGACTACGAGGGTGTTACGCAGGAGAGTTTTCTGTGGCGCACTCAAAGCAAAACCGGCTTGCCGTACTCATGGGGTAGCCAACAGGCTTTATCACACGCAACCAAGTGAGCGTGAAAAGCATAGATGAGTCAAAAGGGCAGTTGGTGTAGTGAGTAGCGTGGAAGTAGCGGCTCCGGACGGCTGGAAACGATGCGCTGCCACAACCGGCAGCAGGCGCGTAGATGTGGCTGCATAAGAGCTGCGGACGTGAATTTCACAGACGAGGACCTACAGAGCATAAGCCTCTGAAGCCAATGCTCTTTAAGCGCAGCAATGGAACAGCTAATTTATTATCTACCGAGGATCCGGAGGCACAAGGAGGCTGAAACTCGTGCAGCAGTTCGGCTGACTAACGTCTGTTGGAGTTTTTAACAGCGGTTGAGCGCTTCGCCGGCGCTTAGATGCAGAGTTTAGGTTTCGGCTTGCTCGGCTGCCGCCGCGCTCCGTCACGCTGACGTAAGTGTGCAGCTTCCCGGCGTCCGCACGTTGACTCTGAGCTTCGGCGACCGCCGCTTCGCACCGGATCACAGCGTACTTCGTACGGCGTGCCAGCCTACTTCATGAAACACTCGAGCGAAGTCGCCTCGAGGATTAGTCGCCTTCGAGCCTGGGCCTGCGAGCGCTCGCCGGCTCGGCAGTCTGCCTAGCAGACGGTCGTAAAACGGCGGCGGCTAGCTCGCGATTCGTGTTTCTCCTCGAAGGCACTTCCGGGCACTGCGTGAGAGCGCGACTGCTTCCGGATACTAGCGGACGAGCCGCCTGAGACTAGCACAGTTTTTATCCGCTGCGAAAGATAGACCCCCCGAGCGCGCGCATTCCCCGTTGCAAGCTGTCGCGAGGCAAGAGTATCGCGCAGCAAAGTCGAGGAGCTGGCGTTGCGAAGCGCAGCGGACTCCCGAGGACGCTGACGTCGCAGGTCACCATCGCCAGTGGGCCGAGCTCGGTGCCGAGGGGCAGCGGAACTCTTCGTATCGACAGCCGTCTCCGTACCGACAGGTGCCCTGCCCGCGCTCGAAGTAGTAGAAGAAGGGACTCGAATGAGGCAGCTCGAGCCAGGACGCTCTCCAGGACGCTCTCCGGGACGCAGCCGCCGCTCTGCCCAGCCGGTCGAGCGGGCTGCAGCCCGTAGACGACCGCCGCGCTCGTGAAAGCCGCCTCGTGCTGGGGTGCGGCTGCTGCTGCTGCTATCCTGCTCGCGAGCCAGCGATGCAGTACTCGGTCCATCGGCCCGTCAAAATGGCCTCGCTTCGCGATGGCAGACGACGAAAGCGTCCGGCGTGGCGTCGTCGTTGAAAGCGGCGCAGCCGTCGGCTACGGCATCGCCGCAGCAGGAAGTCACCTGGCGGCGGAGGGGAGGCAGCGAGCAGGCGGCGGCGGCGGCGGCGGCGAGCAGGCGGCTGCGCTGTAGCTCGGGGCGCGCGTCAGAGAGAAATCCAAGACGCTGGCATGCGGGGCAGCGACGGCCGCGCCCGCGCTGCAGAAGCTGCGACAGCGGCGCGAGCGGGCGAGGCGGAGCGGGCCGCCGCTGCGCATCTCCGCGCGCGACCTAATTGTGCGCCAGAGCCGTAATTGCGCCCGGAGAGGTCATTAGTTTCGAGTCTCGCTGGCAAGAGCTTTGCGCCGTGTCGAGCAGCGCCGCCTCGGGCGGCCCTGCGGCGCCTCGCACTTCTCGTCGCCGCTCGCTTTCGTCGCGCCGGTGGCGGGCTCCGGAAGTTCGAAGGAAGCGCACGGTGGCGACGAGGAGGCGGTGTCGAGTCGGCGGGCAAGTTGACGGCTCGCAGCTGCAGCGCGAGGGAGAATCGTCGACGAAAGAGAAAGCGGGTCGAGCTCGCCCGCCGGTGTTTGCCTTATGCAAGTGGCTCGGAGGCGCGCGAGAGTGAGCGGGCGGCCGGCCGTCGAGTGGCGGACTGACTGGCCGCCGAGACGACTCTCGTCGTGCGTCTCGGTCTGAAGGGCGCCGCCAAGACCTCGAGTGGCCTGCCAAGATCTGATTGTTTACACTGGCACCGGACGAGCGCTGCTCGGCGGCAGTAGCGGCGGCTGCCACTTCGGCGAGCGCCGACGCGCGACACGGTTCGCGGCGGCGGCGGCGTGGCCGGTCGGCAGGCGGCTAAGCGTCGCCGGCAGAGCTCCGAGTGCCTCTCTCGCCAGCGGAGCGTCGACGTCGTTGGACTGGAAGGCGGCGTCTAGCGAAGGCGTCGCTAGCGCCGCCGCCAAAGAGTCAAGGGCAGCGCCCGAGGTACTTTAAAGACAGCAGCATTCGGGCTCGGTAGCGGCTTTGGCACTAGGCTGCTCAGGGCGTGCGATCGAGGAACTTCGACTCGACCGAACAGCGAATTCGACCGAGATCGCCCGACGACCCGCCAAGGAGGGGTCAACGAATTCGGCAAGGAGCCACGTGCATCGTTGGGTGATTTCCTGCTGCGGCGAACCGGGCCGGGATCTTTTCGACCGTCTGAGGCCGCCGCCGCTGCTGCTGCCACGTCGTGGTGGTCTGGCGTTCGCACCGCTGCCGCCACCGAAATGCTGCTTCCCGCGAGCGGACTTCACGTCAACCGGGAGCGCAGACAAGCTATCGCCAGCCGAAGAGTGCTGGCAGCGAGCGGCTGCTGCACTTTATTGTTCGTGGTCGGCGTCGCGGGCTGCCTACGAGCTCTGGCCACGGGCGGCGACGCCGAGAAGCCGGTCGCCGGCGTCAGCGTAGCCGATTGGCCGCCTGCCGCCGGCTCCCTGGCGGCGGCTGCCGGTGGCTGCGACCTCCACCGAGCGTCGGCGATCGACGGCGGCGACGAGCTGCTGCCGAGGAGGCGTAATCGTCGTCCGGCGACGGCGGCGCCTTTCATTGCGGATTGCCGCGTGCTCTGGCACGCCTTGGGTGACGCTGCTTACGTCGCCCAGGGCTGGACGAAAGCCGTGTACAGCGCGAAGTATCGGGGAAATGGCGTCGCTGTGAAAGTTGTCAACTTCGACTCCTATGACATGCGCAAGTGTCTGTCGACGGAGTCAGACGAAACCAAATGCTACGTGAAGGTGTATAGGAAACTACTCAAGGAAATCAGAGTTCTCAGATGCCTGTCGCATGAAAACATCGTTAAGGTAAACCTTAGACAAGAAGTATTGGCTTTAAACCCTACAGCAAATGCTCCCTTTTTTTCATTGCCACATTTCTTGCTATAATAATAATACTTACAATGATAAAAAAATGTATACAGCGCCGCCGTGACAGAACTGCACTTTTCTCGAGTCATCATTTGATTACCTTTCCTTTCTCCTTTTTTCGCCTCAGTAATTGTACATACCTTTTTACCGTATATATTATGTGTAAACGAGAGATAAAACAGTACGCTGTCAGGAGAGCACGTGTAGTGATTCCGGAACTGAAGTCTGAGTAAAAAATACTAAAAATGCAGTGCCCCTAGAGGTTTCAGTGCCGGCGACCGGTCATCGTGAAACTATGCACCTGAAAGCACGGGCTAGCGAGTCATAAAAACCAGTCGATGCAAGTATGGTGGCGAGAGCAGCACAATACATCGATCAATAACGCCCGCGCTATAAAATAATTGTAATGCTGCGTATAGCGCCATAAGAGAAGTAAATCTCTTTCTAGGCACTTAATATAAGCTGTGAAGGAAGTGAATATCAATTGGCTAGTGATAACGTGGGGAATTACAGCACGCAAAAGCACCGTAAAGACAATTCATGCGATGGAGCGAATGCTTTGAGGAATCGGTGGGTATTTAGATTCTCCCCTTTATATCAAGTCAGGGAATGACATGACGCTCGTCGCTAGTGAGTAAGGCTTTGGAAACCTAAGAACGAAAAATACGGTCTCGAGAGCAGTTTATAAAAAAAATTAATGTACATAACGTATAGCTTTATTTTCCATAGCCGAAAGGGGCATCACAATGACTTTGACGACGAGCATAAAGCCCGGCTTACTATTTCTTACTTTGATAGCCTTTGCCGAGATCTAAGCCTTAGGCTAGGACCATATTCGGCTCGTAATACCTCAAGTTGCTACAGGTCTCTTGCATCTGCCGTAACCCGTTTGAATAGCAAGCCGGGACACGTGTCTCTTATAAATAAATACCGCTCTATATAAGGCTGCTGAATATAATGTTGATAGACTCTACTAGCGTTTTCCGCGAAGAACAGCTGGCGCATATAAGCTTATAGCTGCATAAAGGCTCAGCCGCAATGACTCACCGACAGTCGCAGACAGTCGCTTGGACTTATTGCATCAGCGGTTCATCGTGTTTATTCATTTCATTAGGACAGTGGTTGTCAACCTGCGGGTCGCGACCCCTTTGTGGGTCGAACGACCCTTTAACTGAGGTCACTCAAGACCATCGGAAAACACGCATTTCAAAATTTTGCTCACAACAATTTTATGGCTTGGGGTCGCCACAACATGAGGAACTGTATTAAAGGGTCGCGGCATTAGGAAGGCTGAGAGCCTCTGCATTAGGAGATCATATCCACAGCCCTTACATCCGTAATCAAATTCTAATTTTCAAAATGCTGTTCATCACTATTTCTTAGTTCAGTTCACCATTAAATGTTCTAGTTCAACTACGATAGTGATTGTTCGAATTATTAAAGCAATTAGCACGTTTCTCTTGATATATTTTTTACGCGATACTCATCATAGCTGTGCCCTCATAGTAGTACTACAGCTATCGCAAAGTACTCTAATCGATCCACCTGTCCATCTAACTCTTTTCCCTTCTTTTCTTTTCCTCATCCTCTCTGCCAACTGCGAATGCATTTACTTCTTTTGCTCTGGCCCGTGAGTGCCTTCCCCATCCCCCCCCCCGATGGCGAGCTCGGAAACCATGCCTCAGTCGTCCGACCGTAGCATGTCAGCGAATATAAACGTGAGAAATAACACGGCCGGCTTCTACATTTATCCAGCTTCGCTAGAGCCTGCTCTCGTCTGCCAGAGAACAAGAGGGCAGAGATTGATAGACAGCGGGTGCTTTCGATAGCTGACCTTTAGTTTTCGGCAGTGGAGGCAACGCACGGTAGCCGCCCGCTCTCTGTCACCTCGAATTCCTAAAAGTCTGTCCAAAATTTCTCTCCTCGCCGCCTACCCGGCAGTCCAAGGGAAGGAAGCGTCCAGCAATCTCTGTCGGTCGTCCGGTGCCAGCGATCAAGGGAACCCGAGTTGCGACGGGATTTCGGTCGTCAGCTCAACTCGACGGCTTCGCTCTCCCCACTCTCACGCTGGAGCTGTTTCTGTCGCCAGCACGTGGGCTTGGCTGCGACGGGTTCAGAGCGTTTCATGTAAGGAGAGGCCCTGCCCACAAGCCGAGGCCTGCCCGCATCGTTTAGTCGGCCGGCGAAAGCGCTTGCAGGATGTGATGAGAGCTGCAAGAGAAGCAGATTCTCGGAAAAGGAGATAGAAAAAGTCGACAGTACCAGTCGCGACGGAGCAAGAGCCACCTGCGATATCGTCATTCCACTGTCACGTCGATCCCTGCGAATCGCTCTCATTCTCACGCTTAGGTGTAGCACTCTGCCTGTTGGCGCCTTGAGGGCCCCCGACGCAACAGCTGTGAAGCGGCGGGAGCGGTGCCTCCACGCACCTGCTGCGGGTCTTTGTTTTGCGCTTACTTCTCTACCTGACGAAGCTCTCGCTTACCATTTGCCGAGGCGCTAATGGACTTGCCGGTAGTTTGGCTGGTGCACTTTGCAGTGCCAGTTGCACGCGGTTAACCGCGACAAAGTGCCCGGTTGCGACGGGACCGAGGCAGGCTCACGATGTGACGTCATAAGGGGCGTGGCGACCGGCCCCTGAGCTCTTCAGGCTCGTCTCGCTGTTCCCTTCTTCTTCTACATCTTGTTGCCGCCGCCACCCCATCCCCCCACCACTGCCTTGTGTACAACGGCCATGGAAGTGAGCTAACGAGTTGCAGGGCACCTGGGCACTGGATTTAGTAGTAACGCGTCTGGCCCGTAGTTGGCCGGACGCTGTCCACACAAGGTCAGGGTCCAACCTCTAAATTCATTTTTAGTTACCCCATTAGCATTCGTAAGCAATTCCAGGGATTCGATCATTAGCCTATGCTTCCAAACCACGCCTTGTCTTCGTAGTCGTTAATTTCAGCATTCCAGTACTTAGAAAAGACTATGCGGGTGTTGAACAGGAGAGTTTTGTATAGCGAACCGACAGCCTAAGCGGCTACCGGTACGCATTCGGTAGCCAACAAACTTCATCTTACGCAACAAGGAGAAAGTGGGAAGCATAGCAGAGTCAGGAGAGCTGTTGAGGTAGTGAGTAGCATGGAAGTAGCAGCTCAGGACCGCTCGAAAGAATGAGCCATAGTCGGCAGCAGGGGAGTAGTTGTCGCTTCGTAAGAATTGTGGAAGAGAGTTCCACATTCTAGGACCTGCAGAGCTGAAGCTTCTGTCGCCAACGTTCTTTAAGCGAAGGAACGGAATAGCTAATTTATTGTCCATACAGGGTCTAAGGGCACGAGGAGGCTGAAACTGGTGCAGCAGATGTCCTGCTTTCCTCAGGGCCACTGTCTCGCTCTCTCTTCCTCTATCTCTCTGTCACTCCTGGTGCAATCGAGATGACTCGTCTACTAGTGGTAACCGACGATCGAGTGCTCCTGCAATTTTCTGTTCAGGAGCCTATACATGCCGATATATAGATGACAGTGGCAGGTTGAAGCCAGGGCGTGGCCTTGACTTTGTCAAGGAAAAGGGCAAACCTTCATCTTCTTAAGACCGACCAAATGCAAAGAAGGCAGATGGGGAGAGGCCAACACAGGCTTAGGGGCTGTAGCTCGGTCAAAACTCTCTCCTGCGGCAATAAGCTTCGCCGGTCTCTAAAGCTGAGGTCGATGCTCGAGGCACGACAGCCAGATCCTTGGATTGGCGGCCGAGTGCGGCAGCGCTAGCACCACAGCGAAAGCGCGCCACTGGAGCTTGCTCTGGCCGCTGAGCGCCGGTAGCGCTTAGCTTGTAGCTTACTGCGCACCGGACGAGCCAGACGCGTCCGAGCCGTCGTCGCTGACTGCCATCGTGACCGAGCTGGGTGAGCCCGTCGATCTACTCAAGATGCTGCAAATGTCATGGGAGTCAAGGCTGCGGGTGAGTGCTCACGCGCCTCGAGCCCCAGCTGCAAGAGGCGGCTGCGCTCTTGCGTCGGGCCATGAGGCGATGATGGCGCTCCTTCTCCCTTTTCACCCTCTAGACGAGGCTATTTTGGGCATTGCTCGCAATAGAGGGGGCGTGGTATCCTGTGTCTCTGACAGGCAGTTGGCTGTGTATAAAAATGAAAAAGCTCCGATGAGCATTCTGTTGTTGCGGCAGACAGCAGCTCTGTCTGCCGATGCAGCCAGCGAATTGATGGGATGCATGTGGGATAAACTTTCGATTCTTGGAGAAACTGTTCGCCGGTTTGGCGACTTTGAAGGCATGCTTTATCAGAGCTCGGAAGTTTCGACGTAGAGCGGTTGATGATATTCCACTAGCAATCTAATTTAGCTGATGGCCTCTGGTGCAGAACGTTTATGCTGCTAATCTTCAGAGTTTAATCTACAGTCCGCCGCGTTCAAATAGAATTTTCTCTATTAGCGGAAAAACGTTTAACTTCGCATTTTGTTTTAATACCTAGCATTTTAATTTCACCTCCACCCAACTCAGGTTCGGAGACCTTTGTAGGATTTACCCAATGTCTATTTGCGTTAAAAAATTAATCACACTTTGAAAGAGCTAGCCGAAATGACACCTTCAATAAAATAATCTTATTTAACAATCAGGGGAAGTTTATTTTATACTAGTAGGAATTTATTTTTTGATCAATCAAAATTGAGAGGCAACGGCCTTACAAAGTAGTATTAGCATTTTTGAGCCTTTATTACCCACAAAAGCCCTATTGGGGTCCTCTATTTCCTGACACCGAGACAATTGCATGACCTTATCAACAATATTGCTCTGGTGTTTACTTGTTCATACTCGTGGTGAGCAAAAAGGAAGCATCAGCTCCTAAGAGCTGTAAATATGTATATTATTTGACCGTCACCCTTAGTCAAACAATATACACATTGCCAACTGGGAGATTGAGACACACATGACGAAAGCTGAGGCTCTGGATTCTTCTAAATGAATAAAGTAGATACAGACCGAAAAAAATTGGATTTTTTTCTTTTTACGCTCTTCAAGAAAGTTCTGTCGCCCAATCGTTTCCGGCGTGAGGAGTTAGTGAGAACACCTATAGGCCTTTACATAGCGGACATGCCATGGGTCCAAAATACCTACCCCCTGGTTCAGTGGTTCAGTCGCAGCATAATAAAATTAAATCCTAACCTAAATGATATCGAGTAATTTAGAAGGCAGTCGAGTGGGTAAGGTGTTGGACGTAAGAACCGATAGACGCTTGTGATATTGGATTCAAAACCCGCAGGTAGTTTATTTTTTAATCAGGAGTTTTGGTCGATAATCGTAAACCCACGACTAATCTAACGGGCATTTGTCCAATGTTCCGACGAAACTACAGCTATACTAATCTTAATGTTTCTGTGAGCTTGATTAATTAAAGCACACTAGGTTACTTTACATCATCAAGCGCGTTTTTATAAAAATAAAATCGAGGCCTTCCTAGATCACCAAGCAGTTTGTTAATGAATATCCAAGGACATGGCGGGATCACTAGGACTATCACTTAGGACATAGGACATAGGACTATCACTTAAGACTATCACTTAGGACAGCATTTAGTGGGTCCCTGTGATTCGTCCTTCACGTGCTTATGCGTGCTGACATTGTGCATGCTGCCACTAACTACATTTGCATGCTGACCCTGTGCATGTCACCCCTAACCATGTTATTCATTTTGTTTATCAAGCATGATATTACTCACCATTCAATTGCATTTCCATTTGCAGAAAATGTAAAGAGCCTAGAAAGAGATTGAGTTCTCTGAGGGTGCTTTATCAAGTGCATTATTATTATTATTATTATTATAATCACACATGATGCCACCAGACTAGCGGTAGACATTTCAATGAAAAACTAAGCGTTGCCAAGTTTGATTGCGAGGCTTCAGCAAATCGTCAAACAAGCTCCCAGAAGGCCAGAGAAGAGCATTCACATCGACTAACTAGACAGGGCTTGAGTAACACCAGATACAGCCGACTGATTTTAGGCCACGCCTATCAGACAGCGATTAGAGCTCAAAGACTTATTCGGAGCAAATTGAGTGTACGATTGAGAGCCACCTTGTAGCTCGTCTGCAAATCCCAAGCGTAACGCAATTTATAAGCTCAAACCCGAAACCACATGGCCCACACGCGAGAATGTTAAACGCTGGCAAAACCCAGCGCCTAATCACGAACACAGGTCAGTGGAGTTTTTCAATTTAGCTTTTCCTTAGATAAAATGTGCAACTGTTTCGAGGTTGTTCCCTTGTCTGCGGTGCGATAGTTTGGGAATATGGTTCGGAAGACCACTCGCTCCCCATTTCGCTCTTGTCAAGCTAGCCTATTAGGAGTGTTCATGGACGTCCAGGGGCACATTCCAGACCTTGGATAGATAAGAGTCACTGGCACAAAGTGACTATCGTTCTCGGTGACGGAGCGGTCTGCTTCATACATGCACATATAGCTAGTAAGCACGTTGGCTCAGAGCTAGCAAACTGCCAGACTAAAATCAGTGGATCAAAGGCTAGTAGACCAAGAATTTGGATGCTGGGAACACTGGAATGATGCAAGAGTGCAAGCAGGATTTTATTGTTCACTGTCACCAGCTTTTTCGCCCAACCTAATTGAATTCTGTAACAGTATGGTAATTCTTAACCAAAAGACTGGTGGTGGTAATGTAGCCTGAATGCATACCAACAAATCGTGGGCTGATGTTGCTAATCAACGAATTAAAACGTTGTCCTCACGTTGGACAGGGTGGCTTGCTAATATCAATGCAACTTGCTGTAATTTAGATCCAGTACCTTAAGGGGAAGTGTTGGATAAAGAGTTAAGGAGCCTGTGAGATCTCCGCTGACGAGCCGACTCAGGCATCAGCTCGATCTGGACACGGACCTGCTTTCTCGTGCTGCGGTGTGGGTCCATACTTTGCATTCTTTAGGAGGAACTCTCGAAAGAGTCAAGGGAGTCGATCGTTGCAGCAGCAGGCCACGACGCATTTGATGGCTGTGGGGTTTTTCCGCCCACATATCTTGTGGCCTGTCATGCTTCTCCAAGCTGCCTACTGTATGTTCCGTCGGGTATCCAGGTGCTCCACACAGGAACAGAGCGTAAGCATTGCTGCGAGTTGACTAGACAGCCGGCGAAGTTAGCCGCCGTAAGGAGTGAGATGTGGCGGGCTGGCATAACTCCCCCAACCGACGCCAGGACGGTCGATACGTTCAGGGCGCTACGAGCATGAGATTACTCTCGCCGGGTAGTTTTGATGAGGGCTCAATGTAGGATGTTCAATAGGTCTCTGTTATGCCAGGGCATAAGGCCCAGAGGCGTTGGCAGCTGCGATCGCTATTCTCGTGCTATCCAGGGAATTCGTGCTCCATCTGGCAACTTGAACAACACCGGCGGCATCTTCTCGTTTTCCAAGAATGCGAAACCCGTGACTTTAACAGCTTGGTAGACAGAAGAAAGCTGCCAGCCCAACCGCTAAGTACCCGCTCAGCTCAGTATATCGATCGTTTAACTCGACCCTGGAAGGACGAATGTCAGTAAGAGTGGGGGAGAGGGAGAATTCACAGTAAGCTCAGCACGTTAGCGTCCACCGGCTCCCAAGCGCTCGGCCCTGGAGGGAGGTACACTGGCTTGCATGCGTTGCTGCTGCTGTGTGAATCTCAATAGTGGGCTCTGCGATTGGCCAAGCGGCTATTTTGTATATATCGGACAGACTTTTTTCTCCTAGATGGCTGCTGGAATCGCCAGCCTCACTGATTACTTAGCTCGCCACGAACTTGTTCTAAATGACTACAAAAAGGAACAGTTCGTCCTGGTGGATGGTGCCGTGAAACTTGCCGACCTCGACGACGTTGGTCGTTTCGAGCCGCAATGTTCCGTAGATGAAGACTGTGTCAACCACGTTGCAACATTGAACTTCACGTTGAGGTAGACTTCATTCAGTGGCTTTGCTGAGGCGATTGCTTAATCTCATCAAAGTATCTTATTTCTTAAGGTGCATGCACTGCAATTAACAGAATCCTACCCGAAGGGTAGCGAACGGTGCAATGCCAATGCCCCATTCCTAGAGTATCATAGAACCCATGGGCAAAGCAGGTATCTGTAGCAGTCTGTAGACGGAGGCGAGCCAACAGACCCTAGCCCCCAGCAAAAAGAACCGATTGTACCGATGGTGTCAACTGTCAAGCATTAAACTTCGGCCGACCCTGGACAAGATGAAGTTTGGGCTGCTCATCTACCTAACCCTGGGTCCGTCAGGATCTTTAGCAGTGCATTCGCTCTTACTGCTCTTACTGAGTGCGAGCCATGTGGGTAACTGCCAGTTGGTGCAGCTGTACAAGGCATTGTGGGCAAGAGGCTTCGATGAGCTCTAGCGGCTGCTCTTCTCTCCAACAATCCTGGTATTGACATGCAGCAATCTCAGACGTCGTGGATCTAATTACGATGTACCGATCCAGTGTCGGGCACAGATGCTATCTGATGAGCTACGTTGCATGACCCCTGCAGTGTACAATGTCGACACTTTTTATTGGCTGCTTACAAGCCGGTCCCAAGAAAAGCAGTCAGTATTTTAGCCACAGGCGGCACGGCGGCTTGTGTGGAATGGTACTTCGATTATGTCGAGCTTATATCTCCTTGCTGCCATTGCATTATAGGAGCATTTCGCCCCAAAATCAGAACTCTAGTCTAGTAGAGCCAAGCGATTAAGCAGTGTGCTCAGTAGCCTCTGTGCCTTCTCGAACACTGCTTTCAGCGCCATTCTTCGCCGAGCTGGTTTGGTCTAGCGGTTAAGGTGCTCGCCCCGACCAAAGTCTGACTGAGGTCATGGGCTCGAGCCCCGAGGCATATGTGAAGCGCCTGAATAGAGATTAAGTTATCTTGGGGCGCTATATTAATGAATTATATTTTATTTTATATTCAAACCAAATTTTTTCAGCCGTCTTCTCATTTACGTGAAAATGCAATTAAGAAAACCTTGTAGATCAAACGTAAAAAAAGCGCTTGTTTGTCGAAGGTTTTAGTTCTGTGTAGAAACTCATGTCTAGAAACTGTGCAGAAACTCGATACAAGTGCTAGCCATGTGTTGACAAAGCTAGTACCTTCATTTAAAGATATAAACTAAGCAGTCCATGTTTTAATTGACCTCACATCTGTGTTAAAATATCCTATACAGAACATGCCTATGGACCGATGTGAATGATTAAAAACTCCTTACAAAACGTACGCGTATATGCATGAGATAATTCAATTGTTACTCGTTACTCTTAATTGAAAACTCAAACTTATTGTTGACATTCACCAATCCCTTCCCGCCAAAGAGAATTTAGTTTGCCAGTTTAGACTTCTGACTCGGCCAAGTTATTCACCCCAATTCCCAAGATCAAACATGCTAATCTTTTTCTTTTGCAAGGAAAATCAAATTGATGTCCCAGACGGCCAACTTAATATTCCGGCTGCTGGCCATCTTAAATCCAGCTTTACAGACCAGTCCTATGCCACAGGCTATTCATTTGAATTGAACTTGATTTAGGAACAGGAACTTGAAGTCTCTTAAAAAATACTCACGAACTGGTCATGTTTAGCAAGCTTAGAATGCTACGTCGTGGACTTTGCAGCCCATTCTTCGTCCTGTCCTTTGTGTGAAAGGCATCCGGCAAGAGTCTTTTGTTTCTGACGTTTTGATGCTGCGTTGGTGGCAGCTCCACGCTCTAGTGAAACTTCCATGCCGTACAAAAGTGTCACTTAGGATGTCTACTTGCGAACAATTTAAACTGCACACACCCCGAGTACGAATAGATTTGGGTGTATACCCATTTGATACACTACATGTAGGTAGGCTCTATATACCCATATAATCAGCGTATCTTCATAAACGAGTGTGCATCCATAGACATGCCTACACAAAAATTGCACACATCTATTCAGTATAAATCACTATGCTTAATATTATTCGCTTGGTCTGGTTGCATGTACTCGTTTATCTCTCCGTGACTCCAGATGCACCGGCTGGCTATTTGCAGCCTGGCTGCCTGGGCCATTGTCTATCGGGAAACAAAATCTGATTCCTCACATGGAGGGCACCTGGCTTTGGAAGGGGTCTCGGACCGCTCCAGGAAATGCTGTCCTGCATTTTTTGGGCCCAAAGCTCCGTGCCGAAGGTTCACAATGCTGAAGCCTTTTTAGGCTAACTAGTATTTACGGCAATGATAAATATGATGAAAATAAATATAATGATAACAACAATAAAAAATAGGGATAAATATAATAAAAAAATGCCTATATACCGAGAACCAGAAGCCGAGCACTGACGACGCATCGCCTGGCAAACCCAAGTCTGGCATCACCTTGATAACAATTCTAAGCTCGTTAAAAACCATCGCAGATTTTGCTTGCTAAAGGCTGAGGCTCTAAAAGCCTTTTCAGCTCGGTGTAAGCAAAAGGCTTCAAAGGAACTGTAGCATGTAACTTTGATTTACACAACAATGTGCCGAGTGAAACCTTAAAGGCTTACGATTGTCGAAAGTTGTGTACAAGCTTGCCCAAGAAAAAGTCACGATTCGCGAGCTTTAAATGCGAGCTCATTATATGGGCTAAGTACTGTAGGCATAGCGATAGGGCTGCTACATGCTGCTGCAATCCCATTCGACTGTACTAAATGTGCATGCCCAGACGCCTGCCGGCATTCACTTCACACCACTAATGTGCTAGCCACGGCCCTGCTTCAGTCCCGCCCCCTGATATCTCATAAATACTCGTGGCTTTAGGCAGTCAGCCACACTTGCCATTGAGCCAGAGACTGCCTGCTCTCACTCGGTAAGAGGCTGAAGAAACCCGAATGGAGGTACGGAGTAACACATGCGTAAGTAGCACATAAGCAAGAGAGTAGACAACGGCATAGTCAAGTATGGTCAATGTTAATGGGACATACTGGATAACACACCTGTAGGTACGAGAGTCTTCCCGTGTGAGCTAACCTAGACCGTGACAGCCCTTCATGGGCTAACAAGGACTGTGGGGTAGCAGCATTAAACACTTATAAGCCCCTTCGGGTTTGCTGCAGGAGGCACTGCAGCGGTTAAGAGGAAGCACAGCTGTGGTGCAGCGTGTCACCACCAGCCGCACGAAGCTCACCGTGAGGTCTTCTTCCCACGCGGAGCTGGAGCAGAGAATCATGAGAAGCATGAGCAACCTCCGTTGCAAAGAACTTGTGCACTCTCAGCGGCCTCTAGATGAGAAAAATACCATGCTCGAGCAAGCCGTGCATAGCCCATGTTCGACTCAGCTGCACACTGTTCACACTCTGTAACACCCTCCCCATGTTGCCACCATGATGCCGGACATTTCGCGAACCGCCGAGTCGGAGCAATGCAGCCTAGGGTTAACTTCCGGTCCATATTCAAGATTAAAAAGTGTCTTTCACGGTGGCTTTCAAAGAATTTTATTAGCTTAGTAGTTCTGTCTCGGTAAGATTATTGCAGTTCCCTTTAAGCTTGGCTACCAAAAAAAGCCACTGCAGCTGGCGACGAATGTCTGCAAGAGCAGGTCACAAATCCCAGAGGTTTGACCACGTGTCTCTTCCTATGCTGACCCACAAGGCCCACCACGGCTTGGCTCCTTCACACCTTGCTGAACTACTGCACCAGTTTTAGCCTCCTCATGCCCTCGGGTACTGTATGGACAATACATTCGCTGCTTCATTCCCCTTCTTCAAGACCGTCAGTGACTGAAGCATTTGCTCTGCAGGCCTTAGACTGCGGAACTTAGTTTCACAATTTTTATGCAACGAAAACTACTCTCCTGCTACCGACTAAGGCACATCCTTTCCAGCCGCCCTGAGCTGCTATTTTCATGCTATTCACTATCTCAACTGCTCTCCTGAGCTATGGTTCTCACTTTCTCTTTGTTTCGTGAGACAAAGTCTGTTGGCTACCGAACTCATACTGAAAGCTGCTTAGGCTGTGACTGCACTATACAAAACACTCCTGCATAGCAACCACATAGTTTTTGTGGCTTTGTGGAGTTACAGATGGAGATAATAATAATAATAATAATAATAATAATGCACTTGATAAAGCGCCCTCAGAGAACTCAATCTCTTTCTAGGCGCTTTACATTTGCTGGAAAGGGAAACACCAATGAATGGTGAGTAATATCATGTTTGATAAGCAACATGAATAACATGGTTAGGGTGACATGCACAGGGTCAGCATGCAAATGTGGTTAGTGGCAGCATGCACAGTGTCAGCATGGATAAGCACATGAAGGACGAATCACAGGGAACCACTCAATGCTGTCATAAATAGGTGTTTCTAAATTCTTTTTAAATGTGGTCAAGTCAGGGATGTTCTGACGCAAGTCGGGGGGGGGAGTTCCAGGCTTTGAAAGCATACGAACTAAATGCACGGTCTCCAAAAGATTTTAGGTTTGTACGAGGTATTGGTAGACTGTTGGATTCCGAAAATCGGGTGGTACAATGCTTGGCCTGCTGGGGGAGTGAATCTGAGAGATAGACGGGAACCAAAGAATGAAGTGACCTAAAATACACTAGCACACACACACACACACACACACACACACACACACGTGCACGCACACACACTCATATGCACACACACACACACACACACACATGCACGAACAGACACACACAACTTAGCAGTGTCGTGTGGTGACGTCAAGCGTGTTGCCGTGCTGACAGAAGATGGATGCAATTGGTACCTGCCACCAGCAGGATTCCTAAGGGTGAGCAGAGGGTGAAGAGACAGAGACTTGACAGGTGATTGGGAACTGGATGCTGTCTTGTAAACCCCGAGCTGATTAGCTAGGGCCACCTGTTAAACTTTATCATGTCACTGCCAAAGCATAGCAAACAAACTGTTGGTGGCAAACCAAATGCTTATCGTGTGGTGGCCAGCTGCTATCGCTGCCTTGTGCATCATGCAGTAGCCTGCCTGCCTGCTTTCTGGGCAGTCGGCACCTTAGGGATGCTGCTAGCCATGGCAACGAAGCTGGCTGCTCACTAGCTGCTGTGTTTTATTCTTCTATTCATGTTTTGAGTGTTTGCACCTCAGCTAGTCATTCACCTCGTACAGGGAGAGCCGATGCGTCTGTGCGAGTGTGAGTTTATATGTGCAAGCATGTGTGTCTGCTTGTGTGTGTGTGTGTGTGTGTGTGTGTGTGTGTGCACACGTGCGTGCACGCGCTTGCGAGCTCCTGTGCATGCCGTGTTTGTTTGCTTGCACGTGAAGTTTCTACTGCACAATGACGCTAACTCGGTTTACTGACAGCGTAATAACTCACTTAGCTGCAAGGATGCTTGGGCAACCCGTGAGTATTGAATTACTGTGAGGAAGGGTCGTGCGGGTGCTGACAGCATTAGTGTCACTCTGCAGTGCTGCAATCGCTGCCTTGGCATCGCCGAGGTCACGCCCTCTCTCACTGTTACTCGCTAGCAGATCCCCATGCATACGCGGCAAATGCCAGAACTACAACAATCGGCTCAACGTGTTGAACGCCGGCCGTCACTTTATGGATGTCCTGCTGCCGTACGGTGCACCGGCACCACTGCACGACCGCGTTCACAGCATTGTTGAACGATACCGAACGGCCGGTGACAGCGCAGCAGCCCTACTCTCCGATGTGCTGCAGCTAGTGCAAAGCTACAGCAGCACGCGCATGAGCCAGCCTGCCTCGGCGACGCAGGCGGGGCCTGTGCGACCCAGTCTGCAGGGTAAGCAGTGACGAGTTTGGATGCACTGCTGCTCATGCCCGGACATGCCTGTGCTGTGAAAGAAGCCAGCTCATCGGCACTCGGCACTGCCATTTCGAGTGGGAGTAGGTATCGTTGTGCACTCACAGGCCTCTCAAGGCATATAGGATATAATTGCTCAGCTAATATGCCTACAAGTATACTTAAGCTTTGACCAAACCAGAAGCAGCTAAGGTCTGAACTCGGCAAGACAATGCAGAATGCTTCTACTAGCCAAATACAGAAGTAAGACAAAAACTTTGTCAGGTCGGAAATGTACCAACTGACACAAAGAACGTAGCAAGAGAGCCCCGAAGTCGACTGGCCCATCGTGTTTGCTGTACGTGCAATATGCGCATGCGTGCAGATGCTGCAGCATTCGTGCTAAAACTGCAGCAGGTAATACCTGAGTACACACTGCCATACTTCTTTGTACGATCGATAGCCAGAGCCAAAGCCTGATCCAGTACGAGTTCGGATCCTTTAACCCCGAATCTTGCCCAATTGGAAATAAACTGCTCAAAAGCAGCTACACTAAACTGACAACAGGAGCCATCATAGAAAGCCACATGAGAAGCCCAGAAGTAGAAAATAGCGCACGACTACATGGTCAGGTCTTTATTGGCAACTGAACACTGCTTGAAAAAGCATCCCATGTTTTTGGTGTCAAGCGACATCCACCGGCTGAATTTGGTTCCCTACCATACCAACGTCCCACACGTGCCAAAGCTTGCTTGCAAAGAGCGTTTACAATTTTAACATATACACAGTCCTTCCCTAAGGAATGCCACATTTCCCGGCAGACCTTAACAATAGTCCCCGGGAGAGCCAGTGGCAAGCCAACAGATAATAACATCAGTTGGCATATGACCAATGGTGTGTGTGTTTGTGTATGCGTGTGCACGTGTGTATATGTATGTATATGTATGTGTATGTATGCATGCGTGTGTGCGGCACAGACACACACACACACACACACACACACACACACACACACACACACACACACACACACACACACACACACACACACATGTATGCATGCGTGTGTGCACACACACATACACACACACACACACACACACACACTTATGCTGCCTGCTTCAGATAATGCAGGCTTGAGAGTGACGACTGCAAAAATGAAGAATATCCCCCCCCCCGTGCAACCTGGCAGCAGGTTTGGTGTTTATTCAAGAGCGGCCGCTCGCCGGCTCGGTCTCAGCACCAGCTTTGGTTCGATATCCACAGTTCTTCCTGGTGCCAGCTTCGCAACCGACAAACGACCGAAAGGGCACCTCGGAGGTGGCTGGCCACCACGTAAAGAGTGCTCTTATGCATAATAGCAATAATAATAATAATAGTAATACATTTGTGTACTGGTCTCGGAGAACTGAATCTCGTTCTAGACCTCTTTTCATGTACTGTACAAAAAGCATGACCAAATGATAAACGGTAGCATGCACAATGCTAGCACAAAGCATAGCATGGTTACAGATGCCGTTCAACACGTAGATATGGGCACGCACGCATGCTGTGGGTAACCGCACCGGCTTAGAGAGACAAGCTGCACACAAGCTGCACACGAGCTGGCAGTGCATGCGAGGGATCGAGTTCAATTCGCTGCCTGCAACATTTCGAGTGGCGCACCACCAGCGCAGCACGATCGACTGTGTCTTACACTGGTGCGTCATTGCCCGCTGCCCACATGCCCTCCGCCAAGTCAGCCACCTAACAAGGTCACATCTTTGATTTTGGCACGGGGCTACAGCTTGAGAATGTGTGGGACACGGCGTGTGCAAGATCTCGACCCTCAAAAGGCTAGTCAATGTCCATTTGACAAGACCCACAGGCTTAATTCGGCAGATGTACTGCCCAGAGCCTCATTTGACACACACTGCAAAGGAATTTACACACCCCCACTATTTGAAGACCTCGAAGCTGCACGTCAAAGCAAGCCTCGGTAGGTCTATTTAGATGTGTAAAAGAAATACCTCTTTAGCAGCTGAAAAAATATTATAACCCTTTAGAAAAAGCAGACGTGATGGACCCACTGGCAAACGACCGTAAGCGCGAATTCTGAAGGTACTCCTTACCAGCAGCCTATTTGGCTCGAGCAACAATTGCTTCGTCAAGACTCTGCAGGCCAGTCTGCAAGTCTGTGCCATTGCAGTGTAATGGATCTATTCGGCTCATCAAAGCTTCAATGGTGGCCTGCTGGCTGCGTATCAGCAGTTGTCTGCAGAAGTTAAAAAAATGGACCCCCCTCGGCCTAAAGCTCGTTCTCTTTGGAGACTGTACGGGAAAGGCAGCCAGACGACCCCGCCCCCTTCGGCCCGACCAGGAGCTCGACGACTGCAGGCGGGTCTTTAGCTCTTTAGCTGCCACCCTCTGCAGGCAGCTGAGAGCCTTTGATCCTACCGCCTCATCTTTGACTTGGTCGCTTTTAGGCTACGTCGCCCACCCAGGCCGAGCGCTGGTGCCGAATGCCGGCAGCGGTGGGGCAGCTGGCGACGAGGGCGACTACTCGTGTCGGCTTGCGCTGCCATCTCCGACGTGCGAACTGACGGTGCTGGACGACGAGGAGGCGGCGCAGCTGTGCGACGCCGACGACCAGTGCCAGGCGTTCGTCGTCACCGAAAACTACTCGTGGACCGGCCGTCGCATCGCCTACCTGAAGCGCAGCATGACGGACGCATCAGTTCAGCGAGCCGTCGCTGCCCACGGCGTCACACTGTACACTGCACGCAGGCCGAAAGGCTGAAGCTCGACTGCTGCCTCGCGAGTTCGACTCGACTCGACCCAATTGCCGGCGCCGGCAGTGAGGGAACAGCTTCGCAGATCGTATTGGCCCAGACCCCTGTCGGGCAGTTTTGGTGGAGCTGCTTGCCGGCAACTATTCAACCAACTACTGACCGACGAGACTGGCCCGGTGGTGGAGGGGCGCACTGCAAAGGATGCATGCAACGGCCTGTCATCTAGTCAGCGTGGGACCGGCGGCAACACCAGTGGCAGCAGACAACGAGAGCTGACACTGGCCACAGCCCACCCCTGCCATGTTGCTACGAAGCATGTTGTTCACATCATGCATGCTCCCGATGGACTCACAATTACTATACTCGACCTTGGCAATTCCGAGGGAGGACCCGGTTACCCACTGGCCGAGTGCCAACATCAGGTGCACGTCTCAAGAGGCGGTATAAGCGTTCTGTCAAGAGTATGCTCATGCACCACATGCTCCTGACACTATGAGTGGCAGAAATATTTGCATACCGCCGATCGGGAAAACGCGCTTAGGCACCTCCAGGCGTCATGCCTGTCGGCGTGGCCTCGGATCAGCCACAGAAGCAGGCAGGCAGGCAGGCACGTGCTCCAGTTTGGCTCCTGCATGCAGTGCGAAGTGCCCTCGGTGCCTGCTCGAGCTCTGTGCGCACTTCATCTGCAGTCGAGTTGTTCTTTATTAAAAGCAATTCGCACTATGCAGCAGCAGTGTGTAGAACTCCATCTCGGTGCTCGAAATAGCACGATCTCAGTGGCAGCCGGTTCTGGAGGCTACGTACTGCTAGGCAGGAGAGCTTGCTAACCTCATCCCTAAGCGGAACCACGAAATCGTTTATATCACACCCTTCTGCCTTACCGGCACCGGCCAGCACTTCCGAGTGTGGCGGCCGCAAGGGTGCCGGTGCCACCAAGCCTCGTTTTCATTGTGCCACTTTTTAATTTTCATTCGCAGTGTGGCATGGGCAGCCCATACTAACCATTCTACATTGCTAAAATTCGGGCTTGTTTAGATAAGGATACCACGTCTAAGTTCGTCCATGCATTCGTGACATCTCGTCTCGACTTCTGCAACTCACTGCTTACTGGCCTACCAGCGTGTGCGATCAGGCGATTGCAGCTGGTGCAAAACTCTGCAGCTAGGCTTGTCTGTCGTGAGCGTCGCAGTTGCCACATTACTCCACTTCTCGCCGACCTGCACTGGCTGCCAGTCAAGCAACGGATTGACTTCAAGGTTTTGTCACTCACTTTTAGGTCCTTTCATTCTATGGCTCCAGCCTATCTCTCCGACATACTTCCCCAGCAGGCCAAGCATCGTAGCACCTGCTTTTCGGAATCCAACAGTCTACCAATACCTCGTACAAAACTTAAATCCTTTGGAGACCGTGCATTTAGTTCGTATGCTCCCAAAGCGTGGAACTCCCTCCCGACCTGCGTCAGAACATCCCCTGACCTGACCACATTTAAAAGGAACTTACAAACACACCTATTTAGGACAGCATTTAGTGAGTACCTGTGATTCGTCCTTCACGTGCTTATGCATGCTGACACTGTGCATGCTGCCACTAACCACATTTGCATGCCGACCCTGTGCATGTCACCCCTAACCATGTTATTCATCTTGTTTGTTTTTCAAGCATGATTTTACTTACCATTCAATTGCATTTCCCTTTGCAGCAAATGTAAAGCGCCTAGGAAGAGATTAAGTTCTCTGAGGGTGCTTTATCAAGTACATTATTATTATTATTATTCTCGCAAGTCGACAAAACGCAGCCTGCCATAATAGGCACTTAGTTCGGAAATGTACTCGCAGGCTATTCGTCAAGTAGTGATCTTCCCCTTGGAGGTGTGCAGTGGCTAGCTCCTACCTCAAGGTCCAGGGCTGCAGTTGAGGTGAGAACACGAGCGAACGAACGATCATGAATCTTGTTAGACTGCTATCGAGTTATAATCTCTCAGTAAAAATTGGCCGAGTCGGCTTAGTCATTATATACACGGCAGAGAGTGGCTGCATTCCCAAGCAGGCACTCGCCACTAAGCCAAGGTTCCAAATAGCTCTAGTGCAGACGTCCTAACACAACTTTGATGAGGTATCCAAATCGTGTAGGACCAAAGGCACTCTGTTGCAGCCGTTAGCGAATAGTGGGCTGCCTAATGCCACCGAGCCGGTGCGCGAATGAGCACTCCATTCTCACCATGTACAAGCTGCATATCTAAGAAACTCAAGTGTGAAATTTATGCCTCTGGGTCATAATATAGATGGGCGGCTAGTGGAAATAGGTGTCAAACTGACCTGTCTTGAGTCACTGTCGCCGCAGGCCTCAGTAAAAAATGCCTGTTTTCTGCTTCAGTCTATCGTCAGGGTGGCGAAAAGACAAATAAGTTAGCGGGTGTATCAGAGAAGTTCAAGGCCTTCTTAATGTAATAAATTAAGTTCAGGGTCTTTTTAATGTGCTAAAAGGTGCAAGCTTTGTAATACACTTAAGGTCTCGGGTGAAAGGGTGCGGCTGGAGGAGACAGAGAGACAGCTGTTCCCTGCACCCCAAGTTTGGATCTAGCGCACAGGTCATTCACTGCTGATGGCAAAAAGAGCAACGGACCAATGGACGACGGGATTAGGTGAAGCTGCTGGAGCCGAAGTCAGGAGAGGGGGATGTAGCTCACTTCCTGTTAATCAAGTAAGAGCGCCGGACTGCTGGGCGATAGTGCCTCGTGTGGCTCGCACAGAGCCTGCACATAGCCGGAGGAGCACTGTCATCTCAACTGCTGCGGCACGAGAGAGCACAGTTCAGCTCCTTTAGTCAGCTAAGGTCTTGCCGGCGTTAGGCCTGCTACAGCATTCCAAGCCTTACGGTGCTACATAACTCAACACAGTATACACACAGTCGTCAAAAAAATGTCTACAAGCCTTTATTGCAACAAAGGCCATCACTATGATACAACGAAGAGGCGGCTATTATCGACAGCATGCTGAGGAGCAGTCCAAAAGAATATCAAGACGACGTTTGCACATAGAAAAGGTGTCGCAGCCGTATGTTCCGTTCACAATTCGTCTTTTCTCTCGATTTTTAGCAGCTCCACTTCAAAGATGAGCGTGGAGCCACCTGAAACGGCAGAGGGCGCGACAGTCCACTTAGAAAAGTGGCCGAGCCGGTGGGGCAGCGTGAGCCCAGCTCGACAGCCACCGCTTACTGCTGGTGCATCCACGTTTAGACAGGGCCGGCCATTGCAGAGGTCTCGAGCAACGACGGCCAATTAGTTGATAGCCGAAAGAAAATTCATAAGATAAATAAAATTATTAAAACTAAAACTTTCTTTCTTTCTTACTCGCCGTGCGAGTCTGCCGTTCTAGCTCGAGTGTCTAGTGCTTCGCGACAGCATCTTCCTCTCCACGGCAGGCCGACCGACCGAGAGCAGCGAGCAGTTGACGAAGACCCTACTTCCGGTGAATGCCCAGCACAACTCGGTGGCCATTGTCGGCACGGTTGGCCACGGCAGATCGAGAGCATATCCCTCGCATTGCAGTTTGGTGTTCACAAGCCAGGCAGCTCATCAAAAACAGTGAACAAGCACGATTTCCATTTTCGGTGCAGTCCTGCCGGTTGTCGTCGAACCGAGGCACACTTCGTCGGCCGGCTAATCGGCTGCTGTCTCCCTTTAGGGCAAGCGAAGGACGCCACGGCACCACCAGCCGGCCGGCCTGCTGCCAGCCGTGACCAGCCACCACCGGTTTCGTGCCCGAGCGTCTCTGGCGAGGTGAAAATACTGGCCGAGGAGCCGAGCAGTACACAGTACCTCGCTAGGCAGTGAGGCATCTAATTATGACTCCGAGTGCCACCGGCTGCTGCCCCACCTATATCCAGGACGATCGGAGCTGCCCTTGTTACCTGCTGCCGGGCTAGCTTGCCCTGGCCCACATACCAGTCCATCTTGGCAACACTGCATGAACCGACGGCACAGCTGACCGGCATTCCAGCTTTCTCCATTCATCCCTGCACATGGTGCAGCAGCAGCTGACACGAGTTGGACAATGGCAGCAGCAGCAGCTCATTGCCTCGGCATGCCGACTGGAGCTAGTTCGACAGCAGCTAGCAGAGAGCCGAGAAGGCTTATCGGCAGCACCTACACTTGTATAGCTAGCTGTAAATACCTCCGTGCTTGCTAGCAGTACACACGGTCCTCATTCAATCGCCTGCCCACCTCTCCGATAGATACAAAGCAACGATACCAATGGTGCTGCAAGTCGTGTGACATATAACCACCTAGCAAGCACAGGCATGCGCGCGCACACACACACACACACACGCACACACACACATACACACTGGCTTCGTGCAGGATTTACCTTATCACTCTGTGATCGGTTCAGCAGCGTAGGGGGGGGGGCAAAAAGTAACTAAATAAACGGGTGACAACTCTAAAACGATAATTGTTGCCCAAGTAAATGCACCCCATCCTTTTTGAATGTCATCTTGGTTGATGCTAGGTTGCAAGGGCATCCACCTCTCAAGGCCCTTTCTACACGCATACCTGCATAATAGAGACTTGATAATAAATGTTCAGATTAAGACAAAGACACTAAAAAGCAACCACCGTTATACTTGCATCACCGACGCAAGAGCGCACTAAAGCAAAAGGCTCAGCCCAATACCTGAGTGGATCACCAGCTCACGACAGGATAACACGAGCACACACGTGCTTCGAAAAGCAGCCTGACCGCGCGCACACGGGCACCGCTGTGCATGATTGAGCACATCACGGGCCGTTGGGGGACTGCATATGCAGCAGCATCTGCACCAGTTGGTGGCTGATTCCGGCACACACGGCCTCACTGCAGCCAATGCCGTGCGCCGCCACTGCGGGCTCACTGGCATCGGTAAGGTGAAGGCCGCTGTGCTTGAACGACGCAGACAGGGTGGCTAGGCCGGTGCTAACCGGTCGGCTGGCACGAGCTGTGCACCAGCGCATGTGTAGTTATGGAGCTGGGGCCGAGCTGAATGCACAGCTAGCTACCTACACCGAAGGAAGGACTGGGCAGCAACGGAGCAGCGGAGGTTGGCCAAAGTGGCTTAGGTGCTCGCCCCGACCAAGGTCTGGCCGAGGTGACAAGAGCTCAAGCCCAGTGGCATATATGTGAAGCGCCTGAATAGAGATTACGCCCTCCTAGGACACTATACAAATGAATGACATTATTAACTACATTTGATGTACGTACCTGGCCCACGCAGCAGCCAAGGCACGTCTAGGCACCGAAAACAAAAGGCTGCGTCGGCGAAAAATGAAAATGCGTACGTGTTTTTGCGGTGGCCTCCACTTGCACGCTCTGATTCACTACGCATACTGTCGATTTCCTTGCACAATGTGGCCAACATCCTTTCCGAATCGATCTGTCCACCACGATAGGCGGCCAGCCGAGTGCCAGATCGAGCAAAGGGAAGCAAAGGGAAGCATCTGCAGTTTATCTTTGCGTGACTGCGCGCCGAGCTGAAGCCGAGCTCCGATCGCATTTTGCTCAGCAAAGAAGAAGGAGAAGAGTGACAGGCAGCACCGGGGTACACGCGGCCGCAAGGCCGCCACGACCTGGCCGCAGGGGGGGGGGAGGAGGGCGACTGCCGGCACGAGCAAAGAGGATAGATAGAACCCTCGGGGGACCTGAGGCACCTGAGCCAGCTCGAAGCCAGTCAGGCGGCTCAGCGCCAGTGTGAACTGATTGTGAACAAAAAAAAAGAAGAGAGTCAAGCGTCTGGCACGAAATTCCCCATTCAACGGGAATTCGGCTGGCTGCCTCGAAGCAAAGGAAGCGGGCAACGGGAGATGAAGTGTTCAAGACTCTGCACAGCTTGAATGTTGGCTGCACCCGTTGCATTGTCGATTAATGGATTGCAATCGACAAGCTAAAACTGGCCAAGGCCAATCAACACACATTCAGAGCTGTGTAATTAGTCTAGGATGGACTTCACAACCACACTGTTTGACACTCATATGGGTTGATTTGCCGGCTGCCCTCCTGGGATGTGGCTGCAGTGCCATAACTTGGCAAGTGTGCGCACAAATCGATAAGCCATTACCCAGATGAACTCACGTCATACAGGTATATGCGACACCAAATTTCAGAGCTGCTGGCGCCAAAGTGTTTCGCTAAAGCAGCCATGCCTGTCAACATGACCGATCCACAAATGGCAAGTGTCCCTTAGCTGTTTTTGCAAGAACTACCTATACGTGCATCGTTGGCCCCCAAGCGATAGGCAGATTTCACGCTTCACGTAGAACGCCATGAAATTGGTGCAAGCTCTCCACCTAAAGACTTTTCGAAGCGGCAGCTTTTCGTGTACCTGGTCATACCGTATTTATGGAATGAATCTCTTTCATGCGACTGCCGCTCAACGACCTTGCGCAGGCAAGGCAGCACTCTCGTCTGACGTGCTGCTCCTTACACTGATCTATGCGCCTCTATTTTTGGCTGCTCCGCGACTTATGCAACTGTGTTTTTTACTTTTGCATTACCGCAGCAAATGGGCATGACTTCCGCTAGGCTCTGGTGCACAACAGGCGACCCTTCCAAGTCATATCACACAACTTCTCACCGACCTGCACTGGCTCCCAGTCAAGCAATGCATCGACTTCAAGGATTTGTCACTCACTTTCAGGTCCTTTCATTCTTTGGCTCCAGCCTACCCATCAGATCTAATCCCCCCCACCAGGCTAAGCGTCGTACCACCTGCTTTTCGAAATCCAACTAGTCAACCTATACCTCGTACAAACCTCAAATCCTTTGGAGACTGCACCTTTAGTTCATATGCTCCCAAAGCCTGGAACTCACTCCCGAGCTGTGTCATCACATCTCCTGACTTTTCTACATTCAAAAAGAAACTAAAAGCGCACCTATTTATGACAGCATTTAGTGGGTCCCTGTGATTCGTCCTGATGTGCTTATCGTGCTGACACCGTTCCATTCTGCCACTAACCACACTTGCATGCTGACCCTATGCTTGTCATCCCTAACCATGTTATTCTTGTTATTTATTGAGTGTTCTACCACTAACCATTCAATCGTGCTTCCTTTGCAGCAATTGTAAAGTGCCTAGAAATAAATTGAGAGTTCTCTGAGGGCATTTTATAAAATGTATTATTAATATTATTATTACCTACTTACTCTTACCAGTGCGAGAATGCCAACGAAAAGACAAAGAGAACAAACACTTTTTACATGTGCTGTCAGCCTGCATACTAATGTCCCTCAGCTGCACTGACAAGCTTTCAGGCTGATTGGTAGAGAGGTGCTAGTGCTAAAGGGCCTCTAACACGGAAATCTTGTCCATCGCTTACAGGTGCCCTGCAGGACCGTGGCTAAGGCACACGTTACTGTGGTCACTTGTCTTCTACCCCATTACTCGCATTGACTGGTTACTATAGACGATGTCCACACAGCGATTTCTCACAGCTCACGGTTTTATGGACAACAACTGTGCCTTTTCTAGGCAAATCAAAACATTTTCACTGTTTCTTATAGCTGCTTGTGTGCAGTATTAGAAGTCATTTGCGAGCGCAGCTACTATGCGCTGTATTACATCATTATAGCCAAGAAATGGAACGTGAAACATGGATCGTACGTCATTAAATGCGAGATTCCGAAACATGCCTAGCACAGCAACAGCTACATCATCTGGCTTACATTTCCCATCTGAGAGTAAGCAAGATCAGACAAGCCTGTGCAGCAGGCAGTCGTGACAAAGTGCTAATAACTATGGCCTTGCTGTAATGAAACATCCTCCACCTTCTGGTGCAGAACGGGTTTCTAGACGCTCGTGGCAGTACTTGTGGGCCTACCATCGAAACTGTCGTAGAACTTAACAAGCATCAGGGTCTAGTAACAGTTTATGCTGTATATATATATATATATATATATATATATATATATATATATATATATATATATATATATATATATATATATATATATATATATATAATTCATTTGTAGAGCACCCCAAGAGAACTTTATCTCTATTCAGGTGCTTCACATATGCCTCGGAGCTCGAGCCCACGACCTTGGTCGGGGCGAGCACCTTAACCGCTGGACCAAACCAGCTCGGGGAAGGAACAATTGGGTTGTATCATGTATACTGTGCAACAACTGTTGTCTGGATCTCGCATTCCGTTAGGAACTGCTTTATACAGGCCATTTATTTACTGGGGCATGGCTATGAGTCCGGTCCCCAAGGAGCCCCAACCTAGCACGCAGTCCCACGGCACAGCAGAGCCTGCCACGGCTTGGCCAGCTATGGCAGCTACGCCCAATAAGCGCTGCGGCTACTGCACGTGCTGAAAGTATGCTGCCAGCAAGAGCATAACGCCAACTCACCCGGTATCTTTGCACCGGCACCGTGGTCGCCGTATCCTAGCTCGGGCGGTATCACCAGCTTACGCTTCTCTCCTTCGCACATCCTGCATTGGAAATTTGAGGTCAGACTCGGGTCAGGGTGTCAATGCTAACAGCATGGCTGCAGGGATTGCCCAACAAACTAATATGATAGCGACAGGAGAGTTAGATAATGTGAGTCTGATACCGTACCGCTTGAAATGATAGGATTGGCCAAGTGCCTAGCTTGGTTCTTAGAGACATGACCTTGCTTATATGGAAACAGGTTGCCAAATATAGATTAGAGATATATGCATGCAAGTCTGTATGTACAAGGATATGTATGTACTGCAAGAGAACTTAAGTATGAATGCACACATACACACACGCACGCACACACACACACACACACACACACACACACACAGAGACACACACACACACACACACACAGAGACACACACACAAACACACACACACACACACACACACACACACACACACACAAACACACACACACACAAACAAACACACACACACAAACACACACAAACAAACACACACACAAACAAACACACACACACAAACACACACACAAACACAAACAAACACACACACAGGGGGAGAGAGAGAATAATTTGCTCAATTGCATATATAGCTGCATCTTAGATGCTCTTAGATGCCTTGCTTCATCTGCCTTTGGTAAGTTATGGACATATGGCATAAACAGAATCTGCCTGTGATTTTTCATGTAGAGTGGGCTCACTACAGTTATTACAAATTTTAAGATGGCCAGCACGTCTGTACATTCCATATAAGTAACTCAAAGCCATAAATTTTGATTTTCAATTTGTTTACGAGGCCAAGGCCGACATCGTTTCTCTAAATTTTCGTAAGTCGAACCGTCGTAAGTCGGGGGAGGGGCTGACTGTATACATGTGTGCATTGTGCATCCATGAATACACAAATACACAGTGTACATGGATATATGGACCCCAAATATGTTATTATTCGGCAGTCACCCGGTTCGCGCACAGAATGGGCTAAAAATAATGCATTTGAAGGAACAACTCAAGACTTAGGAAGTCGGTAGTGCCCAGCTGAGTGTCATAAGTCGTACTTCTCAAACCTGCCTATCCGGGCAACAAAACAAAAAAAACTATAAAAACTCGCTCCTAAATGCAGGATATAGCCACGTTAGCCATACGCAGAAATTCGCATAAGATTTTTCCACTAGGATGTTATCGCCTATTACCGAAGGAGCAATCAGCTTACAGTTCACGAACTACTTGCTTCCCTGACTCAGTATGGGCCATTGATGATCCTACAATGCCTGTCAGCTGAAGCAATTACGATACATTACCAACATATGCTTCAGAAATAGGATGCATAGCCAAGTAACTGGACCATAGACACAACTAGCTAGCAATTTTAATAGACTAAGCAGTGCTCAGCCCAGTGTGGCAGATAGACAACTGCCGAAGAACTAATCTAGAACACTGCCATCGAGAAGAACTAAAGCTGACTTGAATGTGACTTAACTGTTTGTTCAGTACGTTTATAATAAACAAGTATAATAGTGATAATATGAGGGAATTACTGAATATATTATTCAGTACATCAATCTCGTAAAATAATATAAACAATAAAATAAATATAATTCATTTGTATAGCGCCACAAGAGAACTTAAACTATGTCCCGAGGGCTTGAGCCCACGAACTCAGCCAGACCTTGGTCGGGGCGAGCACCTTAACAGCTGGACCAAAAAAGCTCGGCCTAAGAGACTTGTCAGCATGAAATTCTCTCTATCATTTTGCACCAGTAGGCCATAAAGTCCAAACTTTCAAACGGCTTAGTTGTATCTGTAAGCACCAATTCAAAGTTCACTGTCATTCGGTCGCAATGAAGACTAACTACTTAGTTAGCAAAATCTCTGTGCAGCGACATCAAAACCACTCTTGTACCCTCAGAAAAATGTGAAACTGGCTGCATTTTTCTGGTTGCGTACCAGCATCGTAGGTGCCGAAATGGGCCAAAAATGGGTTCTGCTGGATGGCATCCAAGAGGGGCAGATAGTCATGCGACCCCCACATCTTCCCAATTTGTTTAGATGGGAACGGTTGACACCGTGTCCGACGAATGCAGTTATTTACTAAGCCAAGCGTAGCAAACTGAAACTTTGTGCAAAATTATATTGACAGATTTTTACACTTTAATAATTAGTTTAGCTTAATGACTTACTCGAATACTGGCATTAGCAACCACCGAACTCGATCGATGGATCAGGTGTGTAGAAATTGTTGGCCACAAATATATATATATATATATATAATTTTTTGTATAGCGCCCCAAGAGAACTTAATCGCTATTCAGGCGCTTCACATATGCCTTGGGGCTCGAGCCCACGACCTCAGCCAGACCTAAGGCCGGGGCAAGCACCTTAACCGTTGAACCAAACCAGCTTGGCGGTAAAAATAACGCGAATTATTTGGGAATGGAGTCCATAACGATGTTTGCATGTCTGTTGCCTATTTGCTACAGTAGGACATGTGCTAAACTAGCAACTATTACAATTATCCGGCTGGAAAAGATCAGCCATGAGGCTGACCTAACCTACAAAACTCCGCCAACAACAGCAAGAACTATGCACTAAGCACACATTACAATAAGTAGTGGCAGTCTTACCAAGTATTTGAGTACAAGGCCATAACCACGAAATCCACAAGAATCTGAGTGACCTATACCTGCATAGTGCTAGCTGAATCTTCAGGTAGATTTATAATAAGCAAAGTATGTCAAAGTGGAAATCATTGTGTTAAAAAGAATGATTGAACTCATGTCCACCTGAGGCGATCATTAAAAGAGTGGAGGTAAAAATAAACGAATGGAAAAACGCATCGACTGTAAAATGTGTATACGGATGCCACACACTAGCACTAATCCACGTCTTTTAGATTTCCATAATGGTTTGGT
This sequence comes from Cristatella mucedo, assembly GCA_009760855.2. NCBI lineage: Eukaryota > Metazoa > Bryozoa > Phylactolaemata > Cristatellidae > Cristatella > Cristatella mucedo. Next base: position 170,626 of record WPIO01000192.1, on the reverse strand, counting down.
CCAATGGTTAAGGTGCTCGCCCCGACCTAGGTCTGGCTGAGGTCGTGGGCTCGAGCCCCGAGGCATATGTGAAGCACCTGAATAGATATTAAGTTCTCTTGGGGTGCTATACAAATGAATTATATATTATATATAATATTATATAACGAATTACACACACACACACACACACACACACACACACACACACACACACACACACACACACATATATATATTATAATGGTTAACCGAAAACTGCTGTGCCAGATGGATGGAAACAGTACATGAAAGCATTTGCATACAGTAGGAGTATACTGAAGGCTACTCAAAATCTTCACTTGCAGTTTTTACATCGAGCTATAGAGGCACGTCCAACTTTACAAAGATGGCAAATAATATGACAGTTTGCACACGTTCAGCATGCCTGCTTAGGTAACCTAACCAATCACCTCTACTCGTCGACAAGAGCTAGGTCATGGGACCTTATTGTTACAGACTTTTCCTTTAGCTTGCTCTCATAGCAGTAAGGACACTATAACCTAACCTTCTCGAAATGCCACGTTTACATCTTACGGGACTTAGCCCGGGAGTAAGGTGCTCACATTTCACGACTCAGGCGGTCAGTTTGAGTCCTCCAGCAGGAAATCCTTGATCGACCACGGCAAGCAGTGATGATAGCCACTAAGGCTTTGTTCTGCTATACAAGTGAGGCTGTTTGATCAGCTATCTTTTGTTTCACTCAAATATTTCTACACATCGGCCTGACCCTAGTATGTGAAATGCTAGTTTAATAATGATTATAATTATAATAATAATAATAATAAAACATTCACATAGCACCCTCTTTCTAGACTCATTACACATGCTGCAGGCGAACCATGTCAATATGATTAGTGATAGCATACATCGTCAACAAGCTTAGGCACACAATGGATACTTCACAAGAACCCAGCAAATAATGCTGGCTAAAGGTACGTTATTAGCTTCTTTTTTAGACGCCATCAAGTCAGACGATGCAGTAACGTCAGTAGGAAGTGAGCTCCGGGATTTGAAAGCACAGGAACTAAATAAAGGCACGATCTCCAAAGGATTTAAGGTTTCTACAAAGAATAGCTAAATGACTTTAGTCAAATGAGTGGGTGGTACGATGCGTGGCCTGATTAGGAAGTACTTCAAACAAGTAGGCTGGAGAAAGAAAATGAAAGGACCTAAAGTGAGTGATGAAATCTTGAAGCCGATATGCTGCTTGATGGGGAGCCAGTGCAACTTGGTAAGAATAACAAAATGTGGCCGATAAACCCTGCAAGTAGTGAGCTACAAAAGTTGAGACAGGATGTCACAATTGCAAAGACAAAGCGGATGTGGTCCTGTCTAAGCACGCCTGAATTGTTGCAATATTAAATAGCTGAAAGTAGGCAGACTTGATTATGGAGCTGATTTGGACGCCTATTGAAAGGGCACATTGGAACAGGACATTCAGGTGTCGTGCAGATTCTATAGGAAGATATTTTGACAAAACCAATCTTGAAGGATAGATTTTCCAATTCCCGAGTAACACTAGTTACAACGACACTATCCCTATTAAGTTGGTTTAATTGGTGCTGAATTTTAGAAACTTTGCTGCTATCCAAGTGTAAATGTCAGCAATACATGCAGCGAGGGAGTTGGACTTTGCCGTGCTGGAAGGCTGGGAGAGATCAAAGCACAGGTACAGTTGTGTGTCTCTACACAGAAACAAAAGCCTAGATAATAATAACACATTTTATAGCACAACCCTAAAGTACCTGTGGAATTTTAGTATTTTAGAGGCTCCTTGGATGATTGTTGCCCGTTGACATCAATACTCTGTGGAGTTTTGTGATGAGATAGGCCCAACTGATTGTAGTGCAGTGCCAGTGATGCCCAGGCGAGATGAGAGGCACTCGAGAAGAACTTGGCGATCAATAGTATCAAACGCTGCCAAACGATCAAGCAAAACCAGCAGAAAGACTTTACCTAAGTCTTCATTCCTGAGAAGGCCGTTATATACCTGAAGCAATGCCGACTCTGGCAGTGATTAGCTCGAAAACCTGAATGTAGCTAACTAGCATGATTTGAAGCTTTGAAATAAGGGTTTAGCTGGTCTGCCACGACTCTGTCCAGTGTATTTGATAGCAATCGCAGTAGTGAGACTGTGTGGTAGTTGCTAGTGTTACCTTCTTAATGAATGGCCTACTAACAGCCTTTTTAAATAGTATAAGGACAGGACCCGAGGCTAAGGACATTTTATATATATTTAGGACAGCATTTAATAGGTCCCTGTGATTTGTCCTTCATGTGCTTATGCGTGCTGACACTGACATGCTGCCACTAACCACATTTGCATGCTGACCCTGTGCATGTCACCCCTAACCATATTATTCATTTTGTTTGTTTTTCAAGCATGATTTTACTTACCATTCAATTGCATTTCCCTTTGCAGCAAATGTAAAGCGCCTAGAAAGAGATTAAGTTCTCTGGGGGTGCTTTATCAAGTGCATTATTATTATTTTTATTATAATTATACATAAGGAAATGTAATTATGCATGAACGCAGCAGATATATCCGTTACAGGAGGCTGTTATTAAATAGTCATAAAATGTTATGGAGCTTTATTTTCGGCAATCATGCACAAACTTATCCAACCGAAATCAGAAATAAACTTGCACAATGTGGTACAACCAGTGCTGAACTTTACTTTCAAATTTCCAGCTGATCCCCGATGCACTGGTCAAGTGGTGGATTTTGCAAGACACAATTCCACATTATAAATGAAGCTGCACAAAAATCCCAAGCATGTGCCTCCGCAAGCTTCGTGCATGTACTTCGTCTACCAAGATTCGACAAGTTGAGACACAAGTCGTATAAGATGCAGAGAACAGCAAATTTGGCATTTGTAGATGTTACTTCCGGTTTACATTCGGTTAGACATGGCTTGTACATGCGTTTTTCTTGGATGAGATATGTCGTCAGTACTTCAGCTCCTGTTTCTAACATGCTCGTCTTTTGAAAGGAACCCTAAACAAATATTTGGTTATTGGAATTCTTTTATCAGTATTTTCTTGACATTCTGCCTTAACAGACTGAGACCACCGAGAATATAAAACTTCTACTGTGGGCACCAACCATCTTGCTCACCTTTAACAAGTAACAGGAGATGGTGATGCAAACCCGCAGCATAGTAAATTAGCCAGATTGACTGCCAAGGCATTGTTTGTGGTTCCTGAAATATAGTGTAGGACTAAGATCCGGGTTATGTCATTATGCATGGTGGGGCAGAATAAAGTCAGAGTCATGTAATAAGCAGTCAGCTATTCTCTATGTGTTGAGTAGGCAGGGATTTGAGCTCTAGGAGTTGAGCCAGACGGAAGTTGCACCCCAGACTAAGCACAGGTCGGCAGTTCAGTGGTGCTCTAGGAGCCGTACGCCAGTCGTTGTACGGCATGGCTTATTCTGGACCCATGTAAACCTTCCTCAATATCGAATAAACTTCTCTGCACTATGAATACGGACTAGTTACTGCATCTAAACGGGTCAGCACGCTTTGTTGCTGACACGTTCCGCTAGCGTCGGCATTCCTGCTCGTATTGAGGCTGCACCTACAAGTCGCCAGCCAAGTTTCAAAGATTCAGGACTTCACACATATTGGTCAATTGTCGGCAGAGGACCAGCACCATTGCGAGTACTGAGTTTACGGCCTAGTTCTGTCCCGACATGGAATGTTGCTACGCCCCTTTCTAATAGACGTGCATGGATATGAGCTGCAAAAATCTACAGCACCGCTAGTTCGATGGCAAAACTACCGAGTGAAACCACAGCAGGACGATTGACAGGAATTGCGAGTGGCCCTCGAACATGGCTGGATTTTGCCTGCACCGCTCGAGTTCCATCGCATGGATTTTTGCAGGATTCAACTTACCCGAGAAGGCCTTGGTCCCAGCCTTTAATCACTTGACCTTGACCGAGAGTAAACACGAATGGCTGTCGACCAACACTGCTATCAAACTCCGAGCCATCTTTCTCCAGCTTGCCCTGTAGTCAATGACAGCTCACAAGCACACGAGGTACAAAAAAAGCTAGCTTCTAGGGCATCTCGCGAGCAGGCGGAGATGAACAGCAACGACCCACTGAGCCTACGCAAGGCCCAGTCTGAAGTCAGAGCCATGCAGATCATCACATGAAAGTGAATAATAAACACTCTTTGCTCAAGGCTGCTCAAAAACAGCCTCGCGAGAGGCCGGTGAATTATTAAGTGACAGCCATAGGGCCACGTTACATTATAAATGAATTACTGGAAAAAATTGTTCAAGTTGAAAAGTCGGTATTTCGGCCTTTTTAGTACTGCCGATAAGAGAATAAAAGGTTTTCCTAAAGAAGAGCATCACAGTAAACTCAAGCCTACTCAATGTGAAGGGGATAAGTCCAGGATATTTCTAATACGACTTGCAGAATTCGTGCACATTACCGTAAGGGGAATAAATGGCAGGAAATTCAGTTCTAGATTAGGACTTCATCATTGTGGAACTACATGCCAAGTGCAAGTGATGCCTATAGTTAATTTCTGGTGCACACATCCTTTATGGAAGAAGTCGGCAGACTAAGGCCTTCATGCCAGATATGGCCTAGTTAGCACTCCAGTCCGGCCTTACACGCCCTAGTTATTTGTTCTGGATCCAGCTTAATTTAGTTGTCACGGTTTTTCCTTTCATTACTGCAAGTGGTTTCAGCTCAAGTTGTCAGTGGCCTTTTTTAATTTTTAGAACTGATATCAGGCGCTTGTATGAAACCGAAGTGGCTGACCGGGGAGGGATGACTAATGTGTATATATATATATATATATATATATATATATATATATATATATATATATATATATATATATATATATATATATATATATATATATATATATATATATATATATATATATATATATATATATATATACACACACCCTATAACCTACCTAGTAACCCTATAACCTAATCTACCCCCATTTGCATTTGACCTCTGTGGTGTGGGCGTGGTTTCTTCTGGCCTAGTGTGCCTTCTTGACCTCCTGGAATGGCCCAGTAGTCCTAAAAATTTCCTGACCCCTGTTTATGGATTCCAAGTTACTGCAAAACTTGGGGCTCAGTAACAGAAGTAACTGAAGTAAAAGACAAGAGCAGCACTTTTTACACAACACATCCTTATAACTCTATAACTTTGAGAAATTGTCTGATAACAGAATGGTTGCATCCCTACCATAGGGTATTTGGCAAGCACCGATTGGAAAAAATGAATGCGTCCACACGAGACCCAACGAGCGAATGGACGAGATTTAAAGGCTGCAGACATATTACTATAACTGAGGTTAAGTGGTTACAAGACTTCAAAGCAAGCAAGGATTGACAGTGCGGGCAACCATATTCGAAAAAAGCGAACAGTAACGATCAAACGAGGTGAGTTTCTTAAGGATGTGCCTTAAATATCCTAACAAATACCATTGCATTCCTTAGATTCTAGCATTGTCGAGGAAGTGAAGAGCTACGTGCCCACTTAGCAGTCTGAGTGAATGCAGACAATTAATGATTCACTATGATACCGAGCAAATTAGCACTACAAACCATTTGGCATTCTTCTGCTTTGTCGAAAAACAGAAAAAGAGGGATGGTAAGCAGGACTCAATATGCATGGTCGGTTAGCCAAGGCGCAAATCAAGGATGGCCACAAATACAGCTTCTAGGGCAAAATCTGGAGAAAAAACCAATAGTAGTGGGTGCCCATGTGTCACATGGGTCGATGAGAAAACAAATACTCAGCAGAAAGATTAGCATCTACTCGAATCATACCCATCCGGTCAAAACGATATTCCTTGTAAGATTCCAGAAATCAGACCAGGTGGCACTGTCCTTATTGCATTTGAAGCTGGTGAATATGACATAGGTATAGCCATTCAATTGCTTGCGTCTGTAGTTGCAGCTAACTGCTAGGCGTCGAAGAGCCGACTGGCTATTATCCAAATATAGTCACGTAATTGTATCCTCCTAATCACTCATTGGAGCAATATATGCACTAGCTTACTTTAGCTTAATTAGCCTAACTTCATGATCGAAAGAAGAGGGGTGTGCTATTCACTATGGCCCTTCAGCCCCTATACAAATAAGGCTGTTGAATCGGACAAACTTTGCATTTTACGGTCAAATAACTCACACACCACGCACAGACTTTACTATGCTGCTTGCCGGTCAAAAGCAAAGCAGCAGCGGCAATGCAGGCCCAATAAAATGCATGCCACGCAGATATGCTCTATGCATCATTTTTTTGTCAAACTCGCTAAGCTAAGCTGATAGGAAATGACCAAGGGCGCTGACAGTTCTGGAGAGAAAGGCAGACAAAGAATAACGATAACAATAACAATACATTTGGTATATAGCGCCCTCACATAACTCAATATCTTTCTAGGCACTTTACATTGGCTGCAAAGGAAGCACGATCAAACGGTTGCTGGTAGCACGCTCAATAAACAACAAGAATAACATGGTTAGGGTGACATGCACAGGGCATGCAGTTGCTTTTCCAGTGTGGCTATAGCGGGCTGACTCTTAAGAAGCACAGACTCCGATTCTCCAGCACTACCAATAGGCTTTACGAAGAGATAGCCATTCCCAAAAAGCTTGACTGCACAAGCAAGTTTGAAGCAGGCCAGTTGCTTTGATGTTTATCTTTGTTTCTTGAGACTGCGGTTCAACCCCCAGACCAACAAGTTAACTCGTTAGTCAAAGGAAAGCACAGCAAAAGCATAGCAAGGTCCGTTCACACCACATAAGCTCGGCTATTTGAAATGACTCAATTATAATTTCACACCGTTACAGCAAGCACCGTTGCTAACCTGCAGCTTGACATCGGGTCGTTATGATCCATCGATAACTAGGCTAGTGCCATAGGGCCCTGACAGGTAAGTACGAAAGAAGCAACGACATTAGTTCGCGATCGCGATCATTATCGTCACTAATATAAAATTTCCACAAAGTTATGTAGATGGCTAATGGGTAGGTCTAATTTTGCACTGCACTGTACAGAGGCCTTCACAATTTAACTGTGAGTGGAGATGACGCAAGCACTGCAGCTTACCGTGTAATGCATACGCAGAGTGTCACCTTTCCTGGACTTCACTTTGCAGTTCTCGACCCTTTTCTTAATGCCAATTTGTAGCTTCTTTTCTTCGGCTGAGACTATAGTGCTGATCATAACTAGCATGATCACGCAAAAGACAGCTGCCGCGGCCGATTTCATATTCGTTACGTGGCAGGCTTCCTCCAATAAACAATAAGGCATCGACTTACGAACAACTACTCTAATAACATAAATGCAACAATCACGACACAAGCAGAAATTTGATAATTCTATAGCGGTACAAGACAAAGTCACAATTAACGGCTCGGGAGTTTAATGACGTAGAGCCAACATGCATAGGCATCAAGCTGCCAAGGTCTGCTCAGACATTACGGCTGGAGAACGCTACGCAAACATTTTATGTGCACAACCTTGCAGGTTCACACTGCAGTGTAAGCAAATCCTTACATAAACTTGGGCATTTCCGAGCAAAGATGACATAGCAGGTACTGAAATGACCACATTTAGACCACTGGCTAACAAAACACGGGTACACACCCACCATAGGCGCTCACAGAACAAATCACTGGGAATGAATGAACTATTGGATGCAATTGCGCATAAGGCCACCCCAAGCATTGATCACGACCTTAAAAACTCGTTACAGGTCAAAACACTCACTCTTAAAGGTGTGGACTTCTTACTGACAGCCGGCCGGCGGCACCTGCAAGGTCAAGGGCAATCAATCAGGACAGCACCCATTCTCTCGGGAACGCCTGAGCGACAACCAATAGGCTGCAAGAAAAGCTTGAAAGCAACGTTGCTGCCTCCCATTGGCTGTCCGACGAAGGACTGGGAGACTCCGTCAGGTGGTGGGTGGGGAATAGGGTTGCGATCCTGCTTTACTTAGTTTGCAAAACGCCGGGAAAGCGTCTCCAACAAAATCCTACACCATTTGCACGAACCGTAATCTGTTTATTTTATTCCATAGCAGAACAGCGATCCGCTTTTTCAGCCTTAATCTAATCAGCGTGTTAACTTACGAAACGGGAGACAGAAATGTGAAGTTGTGAATTGCACGTTCACCACATGTTAATCAAATCAACTGTTCAGCCCCAATTAACTGTTTGCTGCGTTTTGATTCCAATTCCAATATTTGGTGGACCACAATCAATCAAATAGGTTCACTGATGATGATTCACTTTGTTCTCACTCAAGGTTTCTTGTGACTACGCTCAATCAGTAACTCGTAGCTCGTTGTCTAAACTTACTGCCTATGGGTTTTTTGTCTGAATTAACACATAGCCACTGAAACACTTTTTGTGACCAGCTAAAATTGCTCTTAGTCAAGATATTTTATGGCATTCAGGACTGGCATTATGGCAGCTGCAGGTGTCAGAAACTCAGGTAACCTGCAATATGGCGAATTTCACTGAACCAAATTGATCCAGATAATAATAATAATAATAATAATAATACACTTGATAAAGCGCCCTTAGAGAACTCGATCTCATTCTAGGCAATTTACGTTTTCTGCAAAGGGAAGCGCGATTAAATGGTGAGTAGTATCATGCTTGATAGACAACATGAATAACATGGTTAGGGGTGACATACGCAGGGTCAGCATGCAAGTGTGGTTAGTGGCAGCAAGCGCAGTGTCAGCACGTATAAGCACATAAAGGACGAATCACGGGGACCCACTAAATACTGTCCTAAATAGTTGCATTTTAAGTTCTTTTTAAATGTGGTCAAGTCAGGGGATGATGTGATGCAAGTCGGGAGTTAGTTCGAGGCTTTGGGAGCATGCAAACTAAATGCACGGTCTCCAAAGGATTTGAGGTTTGTACGAGGTATTGGCAAACTTTTAAATTCCGAAAAGCGGGTGGTACGATGCTTGGCCGACGACCTCATCCTAAACCGCGATTAGGCTGTTAAATCTTCCCACGTGCTGCAGAGGCATCGCCGGCCACTCATCTAGTGCACCGCATTGCCTAATGTTGGATACTGCTCTGGGGGAGGCAGGAGTGCTTGGGTACGTTTATCTCGGCGGTCGTCGTCAAATAGTTAAATAAAATAAAAACAATATATTTGCATAGCACGCACAGAGAGCTGAACCTCTTTTAGTCACTTTATAGATGCTGTACAGAAAGCATTACCATATGATTGGCGGTAACGCCTGCAAGCAGCAGGCCTCGTTGGAGTCTGTACTTGGTTTCCGCAAGATAAATTGGAGGCAATCTCAACTTGCTTAATTGCCGCAATCTCAACTGGTTTTAAATCGAGGCTTCCACTTTCAATCTATGTAACCTTGGCAAAAATATGTCTTCTGGAAAGATTAGAAACTCTGCTGATATGTTACATGACAAGGTATTAGTACTATCAAGAATAGGTCGAAAGGCTCTTAAGTACGCCTTTGGAAACAAAAATGCAGCTTAACGTAGCTTATTAAAGAAACATAGTCCGTGATAAGTGCCATGTGAGCGGCCAAGTTTAATTCGTAGTAGAAAATTAAATTTCACTTGAACAAGAGCAAAGCGAAAAACCAGGAGATGTAATTTAAGTATCAAACACCACTGAAACCGCAAGAAAAGAGGTCGGGGGCATTGAATGCATGCGAAACTATCGCAGCCAACAACGAGAAAAGTAAAAAGCAGAGAAATCTATTCACGGCGTCGCTTTGCTGAAACCCGAAACAAAAACTTCCTTTTCAGCATATTCAACCACGAAAAATGACTGAAGAAAAAGAAGAAGAGCGGAAACATTGTAATCATAAGTAAAATATCTTGTGAGATATCGTTTAAATTTTCTTTGTTGTGATTGCGCTTCACATCAAGTGTAGGATTTGCCATAAGCTGAGCGCCATAAGTCAGCAGTTAGATCAGCGGACTCTTGGGTTCGCCTTTTCAAAGCAAAGTTAACGAGTTCCACGACTTTCACGAGTACAGACTTGTATATGAAGTAATTTTGAAAGCACCTAGAAAGAGAATTAGCGCCCTTAGAGCACAATAATATTTTTTTGTTTCTAATATTACTATAAAAGTTGGTGGAAACCATAATCCAAGGCAAATACCCGACACGCGTTCTGGTGACTTCTACACTTAATGCATCTGAAAAAATGAGCTGAAAAAGTTGCAACGACTATCATGACAAAACAATTTTCAAAATCGGTATTTTTTTCTACCGTCCTCTCACAGTTCGCGCACCCAGAATCCTCCGCATCCAGAATTCGCCCCTCACTTCCCTTACCTTGCTGTAGTTATGCATACAAACCTGCGGCGCGCACGAATACGCTCAAACTCTCCGATCGAAAAAAGCGCGGCGACTGCTGATGTGGACGGGAAAACGGCATTCCAGAAAGGCTTCCGAAGTGAGAATAACTGACGGTAGCGTCTGCTTGGGGGCTGTTACACGACTTTCGCTTTGTGTGCAGCCAAACCATAGATCACGACGCGACCGGTGCCTAGCCAATAAAATTAGGGAACCACAAAGAATATTTCGGCATTCTTAATCTGGCAGACGTAGTGCACCAAGGACACACTATAGCTTTTGAGGCCGCCTTACGAAGAAGCTGTTTAGTGTGTTAAGTACCTCTTTCCGTCGGGTTTTGCAGGTCGCGCCAGCACCGCTCGACGCGCGCCATCGGTTGCTACTGAACGCGCTGGAAAGCTAGATTATCAACCGTGTGAAGAATCTATTAATAGTAGCAACCGCTCGCTGCTGTTCGAGAAGTGCCCCGCCACGCATAGCTTGAGCTGCTCTCGACTTTTCAGATCGCAAGTAGTGGACGCGTGCAGCTGCCAGAAAATTCTTGAGCTGTTCACGAAAATTGCATTTAGTGAAATGCAGGTCAGTGCTAGTCTCTCATTGATTCAGACTATCGTGAGTAGCCAATCCTGAATTATAATGATTAAGAGCCGCGGGCACTGTAATGCAAAATATTTACAGCATTGCTATCTCTATCCTCGAGTAGTTATTTGCCAACTTAATAGTTATAAAGAAGTGGTCCGCATATAATGTCGGATACTCAGCCGGAAGTAAAGTGCGAGGTCTTGCTGTTCCTTGCGAAAGGGTCAATTCGTAGCTGTTAGGCACGTCAATAATTGCTATAAGCGCGTGAATTGTCACTGCTGCTTCAGGGACCGTGCTTCGAGGGGCTAACTTCACCAGTATTTGGCCACGGAGTAGGAAGGTCGTTATAACCATGCGATCCTCACAAGTTCAAGTAGCGGCACAATGCATGAAATTTGAAGAGACCTTGAAACGGCGATGAGCTAAACCAGCCAGATTACGATCGATAATCATTATTCATGTTTCCTGAATTGTAATGGCTTGGAGCCGATTATGCGATAATCTATGGCTGAGGGCGCATGAAAGCCATCGCTATGAGAAAGGCAGTCAATTGTGATACCCGACTCGGCATCGGCATTTGAGCTGCTTTTACCCTGGCTTTGAAACAGTAATATTGTTATTGTATTGATATTTTCAAAGATAACAATGAATATATTTATATTTTCAGATCATACAATGTAGTATACTGTTAATGTAATTGCAAATAATCAAATATATTTTCATAGTCATCAAAGCAACAATTATAAAATGGTGCCTACCAAAAACGCTTCGCGGACTTAGGCAGTCTGCGATCTATACAATGCGGCCAAGCTCAGGACTCTGGAAGTACTGCTGAAACTTAAAACATAAAAACCAAAGTGCCCCATAATTAATTACTGCAATAATATAGATATCGTTCGTCTGGACAAAAATATATTGATATTGTTCCCGCATCCAATACACTAAGGATAAAATACAATATATTGTCTCATAAATATATTCTTGCAGAGGCCTTCTTTTAGGTATAGGCTAAGGAGCCATTGCGGTACGTCATGACCGCTGCAGTATGCCCGTAACCCTCCGCTACTGTCAAAATCTACTTTACGGATATGGCCCTTTTATGCTAAAGTGTGAGCGCTCTTCGTCGCTGCCGCGTTCCTGTTGCTATCGTCATACCAATGTGTGTGCAGCACCTATAATTCGCTAGCCATGACACGAGGTTCAGGTGCCACAAATATTCGTCGCGCGGTGGCCGAGACTGGCGTCGTTACGAGCGCTGCATTTGCGGCCTAGTTCTGTCCGGACGACAACGCCGCACCACACCACATTTGTAACAACCTGAAGCTCGAAATACGCCAACGGTAACGACGCAGCGCTCTATATCCTCCTGCAGGCAGCGTTAACAACAACCCGATATTAGAAAAAGAACAAATCAATAGCCTGTAAATTAGGACTGGTACAGCGGGTGACTTCCAACAGACTCGCTTACAGCAGTTCACACTCTGCAATGTAGCACCTACTGGCAGACTGTTACTCCAAGCGAGCGACTGCAGACAGGCTCTCCTGCCTTACTTACATACCGGCCAGGTCGTAAGTCATACAATAATATATAAATAAAAATATGATATAAATTATATGTATAGTGCCCTAAGAGAGCCTAATCTCTATTCAAACGCTTCACGTATGCCTTGGTGGCTCGAGTCCACGACCTCAGTCAACTAGATTTACCTTGTGGTCGGGCGAGCACCTATACCACTGGCCCGAACATCACTTTGATAATAATAATAATAACACACTTGATAAAGTGCCCTCAGAGAACTCAATCTATTTCTTGGTGCTTTACATTTGCTGCAAAGGATACACGATCGGATGGTTAGTGGCAGCGCTCGTCGTAACGGTGCTAATCTCAGCCGACGCGCGACGAATGCTGTGGACGCCCGTACCATGTAGCGCGGCTAGTTACCTGTAGGTGCTGCACTAATGCTCGCAGGTACGCCGGCAGTAGCAGGAGTACGGCAACGACGACGATAACATAACATAACACAGCTCATAACACAGCATCTCAAGTCCGCATCCACGATCAGTCTATTTGGCAGCAGCAGACGGTTACAGGCGTTCAACAGCGGCTATGAGAAGTAAACCAACGGCCCCCCACCTAGAGCTCAAATAAGCTCCAATACCAATACCGAATTCTGAATAACAGTTGTCAACCGATTCCAGGTCGCCGGCTTTGAATAAAGCCTCGTCCATAAACTATCGCATAGTCGTGAATAAGGATTAAACGCCATAATCCAATTGGTTTAACTGGCACCACGATTTCACCATTACACGCTGTTCTCTTTGTAAAGATCTGAGTGAGTTCTGGAGCAGCTGCACGCGTTATCAACAGTGCGAATATCAATTTCATGCGAATTTTTCGCCTTCAGAACCCCTTTGTGCCGATCAACTTTCGGGCTTGCCTACGTTTATTGGTTACCTTCCATCGCCACCCTAGTCACTTATTTCGTCTATAAAAATCAATCGAAAGCATTGATGAGCATTATCGGTGCAGCTGCGTCGATTTAGGCAGCCGGCCACCTTTGATGCAGCGAAGAGGATTATAGCTATAATGCTGTGGCGGCTGTCGCTACAAGAGTTGATTAAATGGACGCAGTTTCTGGCACTTTCACGTCTCTAAGGAAGTCTCGCTGCGAGTTTTCACTGCCGATGGATCTCTGGCCGCTCTAGTGGCTTCCAGGTGAACGGCGATTCTAAGAATAAGGCTACACAGGAGTCCTCGTAACCCGCTCGAAAAAGAGCGACGGCTGACTCGCTAATCTTCTTCTCTTTGTCATGCGAGCAATGCTGCTAGGGCGGAGCGTCACTTGTACCATTAACTATTGGAGGAAGCCGTTTGAGGGGAAATTCATGGAGAGGTGGTTGGCAGTCAAGACCCTGTCACTGACTAGGTTTACGCATCGTTCTTTGTTCAAAATTATTCGGTAACTTCATCCGAAAGCGATTCTATGGCCCTAATTTTTAACATTAGGCATCTATTAGAATTGCCACATTACACCACTGCTCGCCTATTTTCCACATCTGCCTAGCAAGCAGCGCATTGACCTCAAGATTATATTGATCATACCTGTAGGTTCATCAGTACTCTTGCCCATGCCTAAATATTTTAATATTTGCACACCAGACCATCCGTTGCTCCACCCGAACCTCCAACTCTAGTTGACAGGTTGTGCCCCTAACTAACTTGAAATCCCTCAGAGACGTGCCTTAAATTATTATGCCCCCAAAGCTTGGAGCGCAGTACTGATTAATATTATGTCAGCTCCTAATTTGACATTCAAAGAAAAGTTACGATCTACCTTCGGCGTGCTTCACGCTACGAAAATGCACATGTGGTAAATAAGGGCAGGGGCAATATTCTTTTGCATACTGCCCCAGTGAACTTGCCTTCTTTCCTGTGCGCTTAAAGTGCTTACTTTAAAATGATTCGGTGCATGCTACTCGCCACGGATCCTACGGGCCAGCAACCACTTATGCTTTCCCTTGTGCATTTGCATTCTTGTCTAGGCGTGATACTTGGTTTCACATGCTTCTCTGTACGTGATTATTAGGCGCTTTTGCACGGTTCCTTGGGCAGGATACCTTGCTTGTCATTGAATCCTTGCTGTTGATTCTCTTGCAGCGATTTGTGAAGCCCAATTAATATTCTAGTATTTTGTGGCGCTTTGCAGAAGACTTGCTGTTAATGGCATTGTTATAGTGTATTCTCCGAAGCCCCATGTTACTTTAATGGTAAAAAGGTACAGTAGCTTCATTGGAAGATTTTGTAGACAGTTTCGCGCTTTCTGCTGGGAATGGACTGCGAAAATTGAAACTGTTCTTGTGTTGTGCGACAGTCTCCGGAGGGCGGCTGTTCTTATGAAGTCTCAAGTAGACACGAGCGGGCGAACGTGAGCGGTGAACGAGACTCAATCTTTATTCCCTCAGCAGGTACATATACGAGCTGGCTGACTCACCACAGATAAGGGAGTGCATCTGTGGTGGGCCACATGCTGACATCAAGGCCGGGCTCTGCACGGAGTCAACTGCAGAACCACCGGCTTTAGGTGGGGCATACATTAGTGGCCTAGGCTGCTTTGCTAATTACAATAGCAGGCGAACACAACGCATGCACTAATAATGAAGAACGCGTTCTTACCTCGTGGTGTTAATGCTCCTGACACCTCTGTTTCAGATGCCCTTACGTTCTGAGATCGTGCTGTTGCTTATCTCAATTAATGGTCAGAAATTCAAAAACACATTCCGCTTTTGCTATACCTAGAGTAATGTGCACTACTCATGTCTTGAAGTACTGTCCAAGAGCTACGTCATAAGTTAATGAACTCTTTAGTACAGTTCTGTTATTAGTCTTCGTTGCTTTATCAAGCTTCTAAGAGAGAAGCATTGAAGAGTATGAACTCGAGCGCTTGCGCAATCCTCAGATCCGACACGCTGCATAGCCTGCAAGCGGGCCAAACATTACTGTCACCTCAGAGTAAGAGGTGCTTGGGTCTTAGCCCAGGTGCTATCGCGCTCGTTCCCCGTGAAGCAGGTCGTGAATGAGAGCCCTGCAACTGTGATCCTTTATTGCCCACTGCAAATGGTGGTGATAGCCGCCGTTACGGCTCTTCTGCCGCTACATAAACGAGGCTGGCTGCTGAATCGGCTAAATCTACCTATTGCAAAAAACAGCTTCACACTAGTTGGAAGTGAGCTGCACGATGTATTTATGTGTAGCCTTTAGTTTCTTTTGAAAAATTATGGCCTTGCCCAGTCTCGTCGAGTCGACTGAAGCTTGAAAGGGAGTCTGCTGCATTACGCCATGGCTTCAAAAAGTATTCATGAGGCTGCCAAGTACTGAGCAACTAACATATACAAATAATGTGAGAAGCTTGGCTAAATTAAGAAGATTGATATGTCTCACGCGGATTGGACAATTGCAATATGCCATTGAAGATCAAATTTAATCAAGATGCAGCTTTAATGAACTGCTTTCTCAAACGTGCTAGTCGTTCTATATAGCGACTTCGGGGTTATCCAGTGCATAAGGAAATCCGCCACTTAAGGCCAAGCTGCTAAATGATGGTCAATCGGATTAAGGCTCTAATGAGGTCCTGATGTTCTGGTTAATATTTGATTTTTTAAGTTCTTAAAAGAATTGCATCGTCGACACTGCCAATGCATGACATCAGCTGGCTCGATATGCCCGCAAATGATAATGATCGCATGCTATGGTACTTGTCAAAATACCTTAATCTCTGCGGGTATCTCAAATTATTGTTGACACATCACATTATTTACGCAATAGTTCTCTAAATATAAGTACGCAAGAAGAAGCCAGTTTCTCTTTGGAGTTTATAAACAGTTCTGTTGATATCAGAGAGCACCTACGCATAAGACAATAATAAAGCATGGCACTCTGTGAGTGAAGGGATAAAAGACACCGCTTTCGTTAATAGAAGAGTTTCTAGAGCTGCAACAAATTAAAGTGCTTGAATTACAAGAGTCGATCAATCGTGATAAATTACTCAAGTAAATATGTGCCCTATAGTGGGTGGCATAAAATCCTCCAAATAGCAGTCTCATAGTCAAAGAGAGTATACAGTAAATCAACATTAGGAAGGATGCTTTTGTCACTGGTTGACAGCTGTGCCGGATAAACGTGATCTGTATCGTCATCATTGATTGAAAATTGTGGAGCAGCCGTTGTGTCTCCGTTATCCATTGATTCTTTCATTAGATACTGCCATATACCAGCTGCCTTCTTTGGATTGTTCTTGCAGCTAAACAGGAACATCGCGCCAAATAAAACGAGCTTCTGACTTAGCACAATGCTACTACTACTACGAATAATAATACACTAATATAGCATCCTCAGAGAAATAAATCTCTCTCTAGGCACTTTACATTTGCTGCAAGGAGTCACGATCGAATGGCTAGTGGTATGCATTGTGCAAAAATCCTTTTGAACAAGTGCGCAGTTCATTATTAAGCTATTTGATTTATCTTACAATATAATTCTATGGGTGAGTCATAAGTCGTGACTCTTCTATTTTCTCATAAAAATTAGAAGCATGAAAATCAAACGAAATCAATTAAGGAATAGTGTGACATGCACCATCAAGTTATTACGGCCTATTTAATATATTAAGAGCTAGCAGTTGTTTTCAAGATTATTTTAAGTAATACGCTTTCTCTTCTGCATTAAATTTGAATATTGTATGCTATACATACATGAATAAGTCCCCCCTTTAAAAACCACCACTTAGAAAATTCAAATATTCCTCCCTAAGTTACTGTGAAATTTGACGCTACATAGTCTAGCACAAGGTAGCTTCATAAGTTAGACAGATATATAGCTATGGCTCAATGCTTTTAAAAGCTGGAGTGAAATATCAGAAGGCCTTAAAAAAGAGGCTTTTTGTAAAGTGCATTATAGATCACTTTAGCATGCGCGTGTATTAAACATTTAGTATTCATGTATTCATATCATGAAGACAAACTTTTGAACATCTATGCAGGTCTTGGCACAGAGAATTCCAAACTATTAGGTCACAGGAAATTGATGCCATCATATTGCCAAGAGAACGTATGGCAGAAGGTCCGGACTTGACTTATTGCAGCCAACAAATATCAAACGACCATGTCACACGAAGTAGCGAGGGTGCTGGCAACACAAGCATAGCTTCACCAACATATGTAATAACACTGTAACCTAGCTGCAGCTGCAAACGACTACCTACCTTTTGGTTGCTTGGGCTCCTCATACCAGTATTTGAATCCTTCCTTTGCCCTTTCGTTGAACTGAGACCGATAGCCATTTCGCTGTCTTTGCAGTAGTCTTCGCCGAGGCTCTTGACTCCATCCATAAGGCGGGAATCGGCGGCAATCATCCACTTTTACGGCTCCTTAAAAATGTTTTGAAATGATTGGTCGCCTGCTGGCTGTACAATGGTCCGGTCGAGCTTTGAGAGGATTTTTACCAACGTAAACAGCGACAGACAGTTCGTGTTTCATAAGCGGTGAATAACCTTCTGAAATTCAAATACGCCTATCAATATATCGAAGCACAGGAAATAACTCCGAGTGGGAAATTAAGCAACATACCTTTAAGTTAAATCATTTCACATTCCATGCAATCAGTCTTAAGAACGTCATCGACGACTCACGAGTGTATATTTACTGCTCTAATGTAAGGAGACTAGCCAAAGCCGATATCAGACCTGGATTTCTCTACAATCGTTTGTTAGACAATCACGGAGCCATTAGCTAAAGACCTTATGCCCCACTCTGTTTCTCTCTCCATACATCTTTCCGTCCATACTTTATATCTGTAATGACCAAACTGTCTATCTATCCTCCAACTCAAGCTTCATCTCAGCATGGTCTATAACAGAGCTGCAATAGGTCGAAATTAATTATCCTATCCGAGCAAATAACGAATAGGCCTACAGTATATAATAATAATACTACTGGGTCACTCATACAGCCTACTAACAGGAATTAATTTCTATCCAGGTGCTTTATACCTACCTGCAAGCAAATCAATAACCAGTGATTAGCGACATGTGGCGCAGTAATATTCTTAGACAAGCGTGCACAAGCAACTGAGCATCATACTTTGACCATGTGTTTGTTAACATCACACTAATACTTATTAAATGAGAGTTGGTGAAATTCCTTTGAAGATTGCAATACTAAAACGCGGTGACGCTAAAGTATCTTTAGCCACTGAACTGCTGGAATATTTTAAAATAAATTTTTATTTTTGAAAAGCTCCAAATAGATCACGCCCATTTGTTAGTTTGGTGCTATCGCCGCCGGTATTCACAGCAACGAGCCATAGCCAGCTACGCGCTTAAGCATCGCCAATCAAGCTATTGGTCGTGCCGATCGATGATTAACGATTGACGATTGGACTTACCATCCAGAAAAAGAATGTTTTCACCTTTCTGCCCAGTGCACTGGGTAATGTGACGCCACCCGCCACCGGCTCGTCCAAAGTGAATCCTGAAATAAGGAAAGGCATGTATTTTCTTTTCTTTGGGCAAGTGAAGGTTCAATTGATTTTAAAGAGGATATACAGAAAATATGGATAGATGCAATTTTGTGATCGCACATGAAAACCAATGGCATGCTGTATTTGACCTATGCTTGCCGTTAACTATTACCCGGCAAGGCGAGTCAAGTTCGTTTGCAGTACAAATGCCTAAGAGGAGCCTGTTTTCCTGTCACTTCACATCCGCATCGATAGCCTATAGTATGATTGTAATAATCAGTCCTCTGCAAAGTGTGCTATGAGAACTATTCTCTAGTCAGGTTCTAAACAAACAGCTAAGCTAGAAAAGCAATAGAAAACTGCTTATGACATGTGAGGCATCATGCCCGTACAACCCTTCAAAAGCACACGTGCACCGCACTTAGATCTTAATGCAAATGCATGCAGAAATTTAATTAGGGTTCCTGGTTTGTAGAACTCATGTCTAGTAATATAGATTGAATTATGCACCGGTAAGAATAAAGAGCACGCAGGCCCAATAAAGACAAGCTCACTGCGTGGAAAGCTAAGAAGAGCAAATTCCATGTTTAGCTGATGCAAAGTTGTTGCATGTGGTGACTAAAACCGAAAGCGATGTCCAGGCTTCAATTTTGTGCCAGGAACGGCGAAAAGATCGAAAGACGACGAACGAGTGCGGAGCACTGGAGCAGCGAGGGCAGACTGGAGCAGCGAGGGCAGAATGGAGCAGAAAGCTTAGGTTGATGCTTAGAGAAGCTGGTGTAAGCGAGTGAGATGATCTGTAGGCCAGAGAGAAGGTCTTGAATGAGTCGATTAGATGATGAACAGGAAGCCGGTGAAGCTCCGACAGGGATTTCGTGATTTGGCAGCGGCAACGCTGACGGCACACCGAATGAATTGCTTTGCGTTGCATCAGCTGCAGACAATTAAAGGCATAGGCCGAGAGAAGACGAAAAAACTCTTCTAACAGTTCACGAAGGAAAAAGCAGCTCATATTTAAGAAATGTATGCAAGTAAGTATTAACATGCCAATCGCGGAAGAGTAAAGATACCTGCTACCTGCAAAAGCGCCAAATATCAAGATTATCGTCTGAGCAGGGCGAATAATCATAAGTGATGAAGATCAAGAACACCAAAGCGTAGAGAAATATCAGAATATTCATCATGAAAATATGAGCCCGCGTTACTTGGATTAAAGAGATATCTCTGACAGAGCTGAGATATTTTTGTTCAGTAATATCCCTATAGCACCGAGCTGGAACAGGGCAAGTCTGAAGAACAAATGCATGCAACAGATCAGTCGGCAGCTAAACCAGCCACTGTCTTAAGAGGCGAGTAGCCATCAGCAGCCGCGCCAATAGCCGCGACCGCTAGGAAGCGTGTATTCAAAGCATCCACACACTATCGAAGAAACAGTGAGAGCTGGTGAAGAGACTAGCTGATTCAACAACTTCTTTTGTATAGCGGCAGAAGAGCATTTACGGCTATCACCACCGCTTGCAGTGGCGATGAAGGATCGCCCACCACAGGATTCGAACCCACGACCTCGGGCTGAGGTCGTGAAAAGCAACTACCTTACCTAATGAGCCATCGCGGCTCACCAATGTTCTATTACCAATTTGCGACGATATAATCTCTATGGGATTGCCAACCAAGTGTCGCACCTTTTAGCAAGGCATTCATCTCGAATTCTACCGCAAGGGTGCTGCAGTCCATCGCCTTCAAACCACATTTACGTACTTGCCTTGAAAATGGATGCGAAACGAACTTTTAATGTTCATGTTTACATTCCTTTAGGACGCAGTTTGGCTTCATTGTTGACTAGGCATCTCCTTTACTAGTTAGGCAAGGTGCTTCATATATACCCATTCGTGAAGTTTCAATTCTGCTTATGACGTATCTTTCATCACTAATAACAATAATTATTACATTTATATAGCGTCATCAAAGAGTTTAATTTCCTAATCTTCTTAATTACTTATGCTGCAAATGAAGCATAATCATATGGCTAGCAGTAGCATGCACAGTGTCAGCATGCGTAATACGGTTAGTGGTAACGTACAAAACGTCAGCGTGCGGTAGCACACAAAGGAACAATCACAAGGACCTAGCAAATGCTGTGAGAAATAGGTACGTTTGTAGATTCTCCTAAAATGAGAAGTCGTGGCGTCATACGGGACTAAGTTCAAGGATTTGGGAACATATGAATTAAAGAGACATTCCAAGGATTTGAGGTTAGATCGAATCGCAGCTAGACGATTCGAGACAGAAAAGCGGGTGGCATGATGGCTAGCCTGATCTGAGTGTCTCTGATAGGTTTGCTGGAGCACGAGAATCATTCTTTTTTTTTAAAGTCAGCCGTTCCATTTCATGTATGCACGTAGGTGAATGTCCACATATGCAAAACTCAGCGAACTCTCCGGCCGCGGTGCACGTTTTATCGTCCACATGCTGCTATCGCGTATCATCCATACGTCATCATGCGATCATACGATCATCCGTATGGATTGTCGACCGTTCTGACCGGGAATTGCCTGGGCTCCACAAAATCGAATTCAACGTTGCGTACATATGCAGCTGCTTAAGGACGTGTGCATTGTTGCGAATGATGACGTATTGTCAGCGATCGTCATTCTTCCCTTCTGGCGGAAGGATTTTAGCTTTAAAAACCCCGAACGCCTTCTGGTGGTTATGAGCTTATACGTATCGGTAAGGTTAGCGAAGTGAGATGGCTCACCGTCAACCGACGGAAAGGCGGAGACGCGAGCCAAACGCGCTCGCCATTTTGCATTTGGCAGCACACTGAGCCATGAAGTGAGCGAGCAATTGAGAAGCAACGAATAGACTTCTTCACGCACATTTTAAATGCGTCGAGCGCACCGCTCCGAGCGCAAGAATGAGCCAGTGCGAGCAGAGTTTAAAGTAGGAGGGCAGGAGCGGGGTCGGAGGTCAGAGGGCCGGAGCAAGCCAGGCGGGCGCCTCCGAGGCAGACCGCCGCTGCTTACCGCCGCCTCAGCGAAAAGCCCAAGCGTACCCACCTCGGGGGACTGTGGCTTCTGAAGCGCGCCGACTGCACTATTCCGGCGGCACGGTCCGCGTCGCGAGCCCACTGAGGATATTCGTACTCCTCTCCCTCGGCGACTAGCTCGCGGCCGTGCGGCACCGTCGTCCGGCCACTTCTGTACAGTTGAGGCAGATAGTTAGCCTGCAGTGAGAAGTCGAGAAGCCGGAAGCGGAGCGGCAGACGCTCGCGGAGCTTTGCCAATCGCCAGCGCCTGTAGCCACTTGTGCGGGGCCCTCTCGGCGCGTACTTCGGCATCGTCGTTCAGGTCGTAGGCATAGTAGGCAGACGGAGCTCGGCCTGCGGGCGCCGCTCCGAGCGCCGCGCGGTAGTCGTAGTCGCGATCGAACCTGCTCGGCCTACAACACGATGCCAGCCTCCCGCAAGCGTCGCTAGCTAAGCGGTGTAAATGCGGAGCTAACGCTGCCAGCCGAGCGCTTTTGAAACGCATTCGCGAAAAATCGGTTTGATCGGATAGATTGTGGCCTCACTATCGGCCAGTGACTTCTAAGCATAGGAGCCAGATCCTGTCCGTGTTGGTTTACTTAAATTGGTTTGGTCCAGTGGTTAAGGTGCTCGCCCTGACCAAGGTCTGGCTGAGGTCATGGGCTCGAGCCCCGTGGCATATGTGAAGCGTCTGAATAGACATTAAATTCTCTTGGGGTGCTACACAAATGAATTCTACACACACACAAGCACATACACACACACACACACACACACACACACACACACACACACACACACACACACACACACACACACGCACACACACACACACACACACATACACACACACACATATATGTTTTATATACACACGCACGCACGCACGCACGCACGCACGCGCGCACCCACCCACACACACACACACACACACACACACACACACACACACACACACACACACACACACATACATATATATATATATAAGTAAGTTGGAATTTGGGTTTCAAATTTAAAAGGTTAGTTGATTTAACAGCCTACTACCTACGTCGGAAGAAGATCCTTGATGGCTATCACTACCGCTTGCAGAAGGCATTACAGGATTGTCCGCAACAGGAATTGAAGCTACGACTTAGATCGTCAAGTGCGAGTTCCTTACCACTTAGTTGTACGCTACGGTTGTCGTTGTGCAGATGCGGCCCTGACTAGCTTTGAAATATACCACTATTTTTGGTCTTGTTAAGGTGCGGTTGTTCAAAGGTGCGGTTGTTCTCAATCGTTGGCGTGCTCTGCTATCGTCGGCATGCCTGCGCATATATGCGCAGTATATACTGCTCAGTAAATAGCACTTGTGCTGAGACGCTAACTCCAGCAGTACCTTTCATGAGGCTGCAAGGAATGGCACCTTCGCGTGCGCTTCGCTTATGTCATAAAACTTCAGTTAAGCAGCTGCCATAACACGATCGTAACTTTATCGTCGCTGGCCAATAAAGGCTTGCCGGTTGCGGCAAAACGGGTGCTCGCTTTGCTTGACTAAGAACTGGGAGTCGCCGCATCTTCGCGGGCGCACGAAATGTGCCATCTTGAATGTGGCATCGTGATACGCGACACCGTCAATCTCATATATCGCGTAAGCCAACGTGAAGGGTGCAGAAACAACTTCGGGAGGTCGAAACTTTTGGATAGGACAAAAGAGAATAGTCCACAGAGGAAAATCCAACGATAGAAACTCGAAATTGTTTAAAATTTGATCAGCATAACGAGAGTGTTGCTCAAATAGACCAGCAACCTCACTAATTTTCGGAGCGCATAATTGATGAGGGCTTCTTGACTCCGGGCAGAGTTCTAGCGCCATTGTCGATTCCTATTCGACTCTTTATGTTCTCGCCTTTTAATTCAACGCGGTCTAGTTAACGTGTGCACGCATACATAGTTTAGGGGAAAAGGGGACGCTTGGCGTTTACTCACATTGTCCCCACGTACGTGGGCACTGGCATATAGGCAGTCGCTGCCGGTGTGGGCATGTTTTCTCGATCGCAGCAGCGCGGCCGAAGTCGCTGGCGCACGTGCCGCCGGTCGCCCTAGAAGTTAGAACGCGCGCGCCGCTCAGAGCTCGCCGCCGGCGGCGAGCGAGCGAACGGCACGCCGCTCCGTCCCGCCTCGCCGGACGGCGCTGCGACGCCGTCGCCGCCGGGCTCGGTGGGCGGAGCGCTCAAACTTTTCCTGCGGAAGCGGGTCTTGCTCTGCACGCTCGCACCCCTCGCTCTGGCGGAAGGGGTGCCTCGCGCCGCGCGCTCGTCCGTCCGATGCTGAGGCCGAGTCTCCGTCAACCCGTGGAATCTTCAGGACTCAAGCTACCCGAACGCGATTGTGACGTTCGCTTAATTGTAAGGATTCGGGTCGAGCCGCTTGCCGTCTTTGCCGCAGAGGCTCGATGTAGGCAGCTCGTTTGTTATGCGGTATTTCGCGACGGCGACATTGCTCTCATCCGACGATTTATTACGTCACATTTATTCAGGTTGCATTTGCTTGGCGTCATGATCCCTCAGTCGCAGCGAAGATTCTCGCGTGGCTGAAGCGGCTCACGCAGCCATCGCGATCGATTCGGCCTCACGCCTGAGTGAGACTCGAGAAGAGGCTAGGCCACAGCATTTTTCATTTTAACCGTAGAGAAGAGAGTGAGAGAGACAGACAGACAGACAAACAGACAAACAGACAGAGATAGAGACAGAGACTGACAGACTGACGAGAAGATAGCAGAGAGAGGGAGAAGGTATACAGAGAGAGGAGAGAGAGGCAGAGATTGGAGATGGGAGATAGATCTGTTGAAATGAGAAGTAACTGTCAGATCAATTGTGTGGCTTTTCTTCTAGCGTTTGTGTAGGTTAGGTCTAATCGTTGGTGGATATAAAAAAACAAGCTAAAACAAAGCAATGGCTCGTGTGGCTTCTGTGGGTAATACATATACAAGGCTCTTATTGCTTACGTCCTCATTGCTGCCAAATTAGATTAGAAGAAAAGCTATGACCCAACGTAAAACGCTACCGTTGCTCTGCTAACCTAAAGTAGTTTTATTTTCGCTTAAAATTATGTCCGACGTTCTACAGGCAGCCGCTCCTCGAGCGGCCGGCGTGGCCGGCTCCTAGCGTGTATCCTAAAGAGCGTGCCAGAAGGCGCCGGTAGATAGTGCAAAATCTAATAGTTTTGCTCCTTCTCTCCGACTGTCTCCAGGTTCTCCACAAACACATTGATTTTACATAGAGAATACATATAATACATCTTTTTTATAGCGCCTTAAGAGCAGCGTGAAAGCAGATCGCTAAGTGGTTGCTGTTACGGTCTGTAATAGCCTGAGGAGAGACACTCAGCTGTAATGACATTGATTTTTTTGAGCAAGCATGATTGTGAATAATTATTAACTCGAGTCTGACGCAGCTATTTTGGCGCCATGTAAGGTATATAAAGGAGTTCGTATCCATTATAGTATTGCAAAATGTCATGTCAGGCGATTGATTGGAGCAAAGTGAGCAATCGATAAGCCAGGCTAAGTAGCGGAGTAGAAAGCTGTTCGTGCGTGGCGGTTACTCAATACGCCGCAACAGAGCTCTACGCCTCGCTTCTGAATCCAGGCGATGTTCTAGAGCACAACGGCCGATTCCCTATACGATTCTTTCTCCCCCTATGAGGGTATTGATCTCTAGTTGAACACCTGCCCGTAGACAGCAGCCAGTGCCGGTATCCGACACCAGTTGCAGCTGGCAACATCTGAGCTCGCTGAATCGCTCGAGCCAGTGTAAGAAGGTGCGTGCCAAAGTGCTCCACATCCCCCGATCGGTCACCGCCTGCGGGCCTCGGTGGAAGCGGCGTGCCCCAACCACAAGTGCCCACCTGAGATGTGCGTTTTGAATTGAACGGGATGAAAGCGAAGGTGCCCAGGAGAATTCGGCTTCCTGATCCATTTAATTTAGCGTTCTCTCAACCGCGCGAGCATCAACGAAAGATGCGAGGGCCCAAGCCCATTGGGGGTGCTCGTATGAACACAGTCTAGCAAGTTCGAGCATATAGTCCAATTCCAAAAGAGAGTGGGCATACGAAGAATCTGGGGCGAGAGCAAAAGGCAGAGAGGTACAGAAAGAAAGTCAGACAGACAGCCAGACAGACAGAAACAGATAAAGAGACAGAAAGAGGGACAGAAAAAGAGACAGGCAGACTGAAAGATAGAAATACAGACAGACAGTCACAGACAGACAAGGAGAGAGATAGAGAGAGAGACAGAAAGAGACAAGGATAGAGGCAGAGAGATAGGGAGAGAGAGAGAGAGACAGAAAGATACAGAAGAGAGACAGATAGAGACAGAGAGAGAGACAGAGAGACAGAGAGACAGAGAGAGAGAGAGACAGAGACACAACGAGATAGAGAGAAGTAGGGAGACAGAGGCAGACAGAAAGGGTGAGGGCCAATTAGAGATATAGAGACAGACAGAGACGGAGAGAGACAGACTAGTGCGGGTTCCCTTTGAAAGCGCACAGAGGCAGACTTTGGCAGAGGCAGACGGATGGAGGTAGACGGCGACAGATAGAGACATTTAAGGGGGTATACGACATATGTTACTTGATGAAGGTAGACACGTGGTTTGAGAGCCGGAGAGCAAAGGGGCTTACGTACAAGCGCGATTTCGGGTGCAGAGAGAGTAGCTTTCAAAAATGACCACGAATGAAAGACAGCTGCCGGGGTAGTAGCCACGGTGGCTGAAGCAGCGGCGCCCGCTTACCTCGAAAAGCCAAGCAGAGCAATAGCGCGTGCCTCGCTCTGAGAGAACGCTCTGTGGGCAGCAGTACGTCGTCTAGGCGTTCGCGTGCGGCTCTTGAGCGCCGTTCGAACCACTCAACGAACCAAGTTTAACGACTGTTTTGACGGTAGCGCTGCCAACGGCACTTGAAGCCGTTGCTTCCCCGCCACCTCGCTCTAAGCGCCTGCATCCTCTTTCACGCATGGCGGCCTCGAGTATTTGTGTAAGCATCAATGAAGGACTGAGCATTGTAATACACGCCCAGTATTTTCAATGCCGTCATTACTAGGCCACGGGTGCTGCAATAATGAGCCTGGCGCGAGCTAAGTGGTGCTGGCAGGCCAGTGCCTTGACCCTTCTTATAATACGTGAGACAGCACAACCTAACAGTGCAAGAGCTGTAAAGTATCGAGATAAAGGGGTTGCATTCAACCAGTAAATGGCGAAATGAGAGCTTCGACCGCAATGCGATGAGTAGTTCTCCGTTATCCGTGGCGTCATTCCAGTACCTAACAGGCCACGGTGTGGAGACGAAGGTTGCAAACCTGCTCTCCTCAATTAGACTCCACTGAAACTTCTCTCCTTCGTGTGACCAACGACATCCTAACCTTAACCAATAAGCGATATCCTAAGCAACGATGAAGGCAATATTACTGGCCTGGTCTGCATGACCTATTAACTGCGTTCGACACTTTTGGTCGAGATCTCTTACTTGAGCGATTGAGAACGACGATCGGGTGGCTTACTAAGCACTGGAGCGGTTCAAATCTTACTTGTCCAATCGTGTTCAATCCGTGTCTTTTGGTGGTCAAGTGTCCTTCAGCTAACCGGTCACCTGTTGAGCTCCATTAGGATAGGTTCTCAGTCTTTTCTGTTCTACATTTATACCGAGACTCTGGGAAAAGTTGTTCGAACCCATGGGATTGGCTATCACTCTGCTGACACTACGCAGACTACACTGCTGACATTAGCTGCTGACACTATGCAGCTGCGTTTGACGTTTAAGCTGTCGAATTCTGCAGCAGCGACTGACAAACTGAATGATTGCATTGCAGATATCCGATCGTCGTACGTTGATCAATGTCCTTAAACTTAGTTACGATAAAAACCAAACTCCTGCTCCTAGGACATCCCAGGCGTTCGACTGAACTAGGAGACTTCCCTCTTCTATTTAGAGATGGTGTAGTTCAACCGTGCCGGGTGCCTGGAATTTAGATTTCCCCTTTATTGAACAGCTTAAATCTCGAAAGATCCATTAGGAAAACTGCCTCCGCAGCTATCCATCACGTCCTATTTCTTGTCTAAGATTAGGTACTATCTACCACGGTGTCTCGCTAGAAATTTAACTAGCTTCCTGTTTCTGTCTAAGCTAGACTACTACAGTTCCGTCTAAGTTACGGTACCGAAAAAAGCCACTAAGCTTATGCAGCTCCCGTTAAATTATTAAAGGCTAGTGCGTCTCCTTTGCTGAAAGAGCTGCGATGGTTCTGGGATGATCAACGGATACAGAGCAACATAATACATCGA
Source organism: Cristatella mucedo (assembly GCA_009760855.2). NCBI lineage: Eukaryota > Metazoa > Bryozoa > Phylactolaemata > Cristatellidae > Cristatella > Cristatella mucedo. The sequence goes on along the minus strand of WPIO01000192.1, from coordinate 142,320 downwards.
CCACCAACGCCCGCCATGGATTGGCTCCTCCTTCCTGCCTAGTTGAACTGCTACATCAGTTTCAGCCTCCTCTTGCACTCAGGTCCTCTATAGACAATAAATTAGCTGCTCCATTCCTACGCTTAAAGACCGTTAGCGACAGCAGTTTTTTCTCTTCTGGCCTTGGACTGTGGAACTCCAACAACTCGTACTCAACGACATCTATTCTTTTGCTGCTGACTGCGACACATCCTTTCCAGCCGTACTGAGCAAGCTACTTCCAAGCTAATCAATTCCTCAACTGCTCTCCCGACTCAGCTAATTGTCTCACTTTCTCTCTATTGCATGAAATAAATAATGTTGGCTACTGTATGCGTAGCGATAGCCGCATGTGCATTTCGTGTGCAGCAGAAATACTCTAGTCTTTGTGAAGCTATAGACTGAGGTAAAATACATTCCATTAACGACGGCACTGCTTTTTCACTATCGGTGTACATTTTTATAGTCTGCGTTCGATAGAACAGCGCCCACGAAGGACGTACAAATCAGGGCCAAAGAGGTGGCTGTTTTATTTGCTGATTGGACAGGCGAAGGCGTCCCACCCTTATTATGTAATAGCGGTTCACTACATCAGCCTTCAATACCCTATTAAAAGGAACATAGATCCTGAAACCAAGTCTTTAATGATTTCACACAGGAGGCTTTGCAATACCGATTCGCTACTCATACTAAGTAAGCTGGAAAAAAGTTGACTTCAAACAATTTAACTACCTACGGTATCAAACGACCCGTACAGGGATAAGTGAATTCAACGGCCATGAACGTGACATTCATGTGCGGCGAGTAAGCTCGGACCAGACTGTCGATGCTGCATGAGCATTTATCTGTGCGTTCTTCGAATCGCAAGCTTAATTAAGCCTTGTACAAACTACCAGCTATGCAGACCATTCACTGCAGCCTGATCAATGCTCACTCTTTACTGGTCGCTTTAGATGGCTATGAAGTGAAAAGGCGGCCCTGACTATGTGAGCCATATCGGTGCCTGGACTAGCCGACGAACTAGTTCTAAAAAAGACACCTCTGCAGCTAGAACGGCTCAAGCTTAGGCAAGATCGCCGCCGCATTTCTCGTAGGGAAGCTTTTCAGCAACTGGGACCTAGCAGCTCCTTAGTGAGCCACAGCTCAATCTTCAAGCTCTGAAAGAGGCGTTAGGTTGCTGTCTATGTGTCGTGGGCTCTTCATTGGCGTTCACTTGCTTTTGTTCGTACTAACCATCTTCCAGAACAGGTCTTGTCTGTATTTCACCAAATGGAGTCACGGCACATCGGGGGCACTTCGTTGAGCATGTGCTCTCTCTCTCTCACAACACCCACTCTTTGGCTTCCAGTGACTAGCCGCTCCAAATTGAATCCTATTGTTATCGAGGCTACAGTTCGTATGCTATTAAGTCTGGAACTCAGTTCCTTCTTTTATCACCACCTGCATGGACTTGGCATCAATTAGTTTTCAACTGCAGGCTGAGGCATCGAATTCGCTCACGGAACTTGTCGTTTTTCCTGTGTACATGATTCAGTTCATGTTCCTAACTAGCTGCCACGAGTGACTTCTTGTTCACTTTTGCATGCTCTCGTCTAGGCACCCGTTTTTCTTGTCATTTCATCTCGATTATTGCTGTGTGATGAGAGGTTGCAGTAGTGAGAGAAGATCTCCCTAATCCGCTGTATCTTACCTAGGAAGAATAAGGCGAAACGCTCTGCTAAGTCGCCATTGAGATCGCTGGGCAGTACGCGTGTTTGGAAGTGGTTAATATGATTGATCATGGACAAAAACATTTTAGGTTAATGATTTGTGATTCTACTACTTCTATATGAAATTTTACTTAACACTTACCTAAAATGGGTTGATACGACCTGCAACAATCTTTATATACCAAGCGGTGGACAGCGAGTCCCGACTTTTTGGCAGCCTTCTCGAGTCTACATTTAGTACTTTGTTTTCTTGTCTATTAGTATGATGCACACATTCATCTCGGGCATTGGCTAGCGTGAGTTACAGCATTGCATCAAGAAGGAAAAGGTCGGTGGGAGCGTGAAGCTGAAGCAATGACATACAAGTCTGCTTAGGCCGGCATTCATCAAGACACATTAGGATTCTGAAGTTACATGTAATTTTAGATATTTGATAATTACTTTTCAGGTAGACAGAAATCTGCATGCGATCAAATGTGCTGAAAAGAATATGGGTCGATAGGTGTCAATGTTGGAAGTGAATTTGACGAAGGGCGTGGTCTTTTATACCAGAAGGGGCTTGAACATAAGCACGGAGGCAGAAAGATTCAAGAAAGCGAAAGCGCGTTGGAACACAACGTATCGGTTGTTAGAGTGGAAATTGATATAACCAAAAATAATGAGATGGTGATTCCTAGTGCTAACCAAAGAAAGTCCTACAATTCAGAGATAAAGCTAGGATTGCTGCCTATTGGCCGATAATTTTTAGCTACCGCCAGCAAATTATCACTAGCTGGACAGAGAACAGGATATAAAAAAATTGTTAACAGGAGCCGAGAAAAGGCTTGAAATTGAACAAGTGCTGACAACGGCGTAGCCAAATGCAAAGTCGACTTCAGCCTGGTGTCAGCAACAGTGAGAATGTCAAGGACGTCGTCAATTATTAAGCTGCCAGCAACTAGCGGTTGATTAATTAAACAACAGGAATTCCATAGGCACACGTTATAAGTGATCAGCATTATAATTTTATCCCTACATGGCACTGCCACAGGCCGTTATAAGCAGTACCAATCTAGTATCTAGCGGCTCCTAGAAGCTCTAGGTCAGGCACAACAAACGATCACGCATCATAAATTATAAAAAAGTATATGGGTATATATATATGTTTATAAGTGTAAGCTAACGGTATCGACTGCAACCAGAAGGGCACCTAAAACAGATTCTCAGAGTAAAAAAGATCCTCAGAGTACCCAGACCTCTAAATCAGTTACTAACGATACTGAAATCTCGCATTGACCTAGGACTGCCACCACGAAAGTGCAACGACAGTGATTCACAAGCTAGAAGACAGGCGCTGGTCATCAATGGTTTTCGAAAAGCTGGCTTCGAGACTTTCTCACTCATTACAGTCGCAGTAATACTGCCTCATATTACCTTTAGAATCCTGAGTGTGAAACTAACTTGCCAAGTTTGATGTTTCAATATAATAAATTAGCTCGCCATCAGCCACTTCACTGTCCAGGACGAGTCCTAGAGCAGGCAATTCTTTATTGCTCATTGCAAGCTGCGAGAAAGCCACTAAGGCTGTTCTGCCTTGATAAAAATTACTGTTAGATCTCCTATTACACTTTTTTTTATAGAGAGTACCTAGCTTTAGCCTCGAGACCGATCGGGTGCCACCACTACACAAGGCCGTGATAGCCCAGGAGATAAGGCGTTCACTATCTACGAGGTCGTGGGTTCGAATCCTGAAGTGGGCGATCCTTTATAGCCAACTGCAAGTGCTGGAGACAGTAGCTAAGGCTCTTTTGCAGCTAGACAAGTGAGGCTATTAAATCAGCTAATACTTATTATTATTATGTAATAGTTGTTCACTACATCAGCCTTCAATACCCTATTAAAAGGAACATAGATCCTTAAACCAAGTCTTTAATGACTTCACATAGGAGGCTCTGCAATACCGATTCACTACTCAGAATAAGTAAGCTGGAAAAAAGTTGACTGCAAACAATTTAACTACCTATGCTACCAAACGACCCGTATAGGGATAGGTGAAGTCAACGGCCATGAACGCGACATTCGTCTGACAGACATTCAAGCTGTTCGCACAAGACATCCTAGCCATAAATGGATGCCCTTCTTGGAACCCCAGGGGCATTCAGGGTCGACTACTGCAAGCTGCATTATTATCAGCGTTCCATTTTTATTTTTCCATTGTGCAGAAATTAGCAAGGGCCTGAAACTCATGGACGGGATCGCCACACAAGTGGCCATCGCATTCGTACAAGGTAGGCTGCAATCGTTTGACCTGGCGGGTGCTGGTTAATCGCGTGCTCCGATGAATTCCCCAGCAATGTAAGACACAAACACTTCGAAAAAAGAGACACAGAGCAAAAGGCACTATGGTATGTCAAGATTATATTTACAACAGATGTTAGGATGTACACAGGTGTTGATGAGCTTCCAACGTCTGAATTACAGTACTAGTCTTTCTCAGCAATCTTTGTAAGGTAAACATCAATTTCTCGCTCATTTAAAATCCTACAAAGACGACAAATACAGCTGAGTTAGGGAAGCAGCTACATATAGACTGCAGAGACGCCTGCGTGAATGGAGATTAGGCTTACTTAAAGTTAGGCCCCTCCTTTGAAACAACACCGATCTCGATTTCTGATGCTTTAAAGTCAGCAGACAGGACATGCTGAAGGCAAGTGATGGCCACCTGTAAATATAATGGGGTAGGCACGGGTTAGCTTAACGACTTTCCTACAATGTCGAACATCGTTAAACGACTTCATCAGTGGCTATTAGGGTGGGCACCAAACAATAGAACAAACGCCAAATGATAAGTAATCTAATCGAACGAGGCACTGCATCAGATGACAGAAACGTTAAACTCCTGACAAGAGCACGATGCATCCTCTCTTGCCCAGCCACTTCAGGTCAGGCTATCCTGACAAGTCTTGCTGCTGGTTTAGCTATATCCGGTTTCATAACTGAACCACGTCAAGCAGTGCCCAAAAGCCCTTTGTGTCATCAAGTATGCTACACTAACTATACAAAATACCTGCAGGTGATTGAGTACCGAAGTCAAGGTCACATTCAGGTCTATGCCTGAACAAGAGTGTTAGTAGTACATAACAACGGAGAATATTGATTTGAAACCAGAAGCTCACTGTACTTCTGCTATGCAACCACACAATGTATTAATTCAGGCAGCCAAAGTTAGTGGCCCTCAAACTACAATAGACGGCGCCGAAGTAACAGCTGGTGTCGGTTTAGGTTGGTAGCGATTATGCAGAAAACGATGTGTTGCCTATTTCCGAGTTCAACAGACCCCTCAAGATGACCGAAAGAAACTATGAGCAGCCGAATCAGAAGTTTGCTACTCAATAAAAGATTGTATACAGCTTTCCGTACCGGGCGATACAAGTTGAAGTTTTCGCATTTGAATAAGTTCCTAGTGTAATTCAGAAATTGGAAAGGCTAACGCTCGAAATCGGCCCTGTCAGCATATCTCCCGTTGAATCTGCAGGAAATCTAATGGCCCTGTTTAAAGTGACCACTCATTAGAGGGCCACATCAGCTCCAGTCAAGTCTGCCTACTTATAGCTGCACAAAATTGCTAAAATGCATGCTTGCTTAGACAGGGATGCAACATCTAAACTGGTCCATGCATATGTGTCGGTGAGCCGTAATGGCACACTAGTTAAGGTGGTTGCTTTTCACGACCTCGGTCCTGAGGTGGGTTCGAATCCTGTGGTGGGCGATCCTTCATCGCCACTGCAAGCGGTGGTGATAGCCGTAAAAGCACTTCTGTCGCTATACAAAAAGAGGCTGTTGAATCAGCAAGTATATTTTGTTAGACCAGCTAGTGACATTTTATGTCGACTTCTGTAACACACGTTTGCTGGCCCACCGGCCTATGCAATCAGGACAGTTGGTGCAAAAATCTGCAACCAGGCTTGTCTGTCGTGCTCGTCGCAGTTGCCACATGATACCACTTCTCACCGACCTGCACGGGCTCCCAGTCTAGTAATGCATCAACTTTAACATTCTACCACTCCCTTTTAGATCCCTTCATTCTTTGGCTCCAGCCCACCCATCACATCTACTCCCCCGTCAGGCTAAGCATCGTACCACCTGCTTTTCTGAACTGAATCGTTAATCTACACCTCGTACGAAACCTCAAATCCTCTGGAGACCGTGCCTTTAGATCCTATGCTCCCAAAGCCAGGAACTCACTTCCGGCTGGCGCCAGAGACTCCCAGAATTAATGACATTTAAAAATAAGCTAAACACAAATCAATCTATCACAGCTTTTATTGGTCCATGTGATTCATTCTTTATGTGCTTATGTGTGCTGACACTAGCTGATTTGGCCCAGTGGTTAAGGTGCTAGCCCAGACCAAGGTCTGGCCAAGGTCGTGGGCTCAAGCCTCCTGGCATATGTAAAGCGCCTGAATAGAGATTAAGTTCTCTTAGGAAGCTACACAGATGAATACTATTTTAAGTATATTTGCATGCTGACCCTATCCATTTCACCTCTAACCATGCTAGGCTTGTCGACATTGAGCATGCTACAATTAACCATTCAATCATGCTTCCTTTGCAGCAAATGTAAAGTGCCTAGAAAGTGTAAGTTCCCTGAGGGCACCATAAAAATATATTACTATAATTATAATCATTATCATAAAATAAGCCCAAATGAGTCATAATTTTTCTCACTAAAAGAAGCAAAACAGCAGGTTTAGCAAGTTTGACATTGAACATTTTTTAGGCGGAAGCACAAGGATATACAGCCGACACAGGTATTACTTGCCTCGGCTGCTTCTGTTAGAGTAAAATCTCCAAGGCGCCCAGCTGCCACCTCCTCGTAGCGCTTTTTCAGTTTCTTCTCCAGGTAATTGTTTGCTTCCAGCTGTTTGACACCAGCAGAGCACGCCTTAAAGCCCGAGTAGTAACCAGCAGGGTCTGTCTTATACAAGCGAGGTTCACCATCCTCCTCATCAAAAGCGATCAAGATCATGCCTGCAAAAAATTAACATGCCATGCTACATTAATCATTCAGCAGAAGACCTTGAAATAGCACCCAGAAAAGCTTTCAGTTACGGCAGTTCAGTTGCAAGATTTCACAGAACCCCAAAGACAAACCCCATAACAGCAATGATGGAGAGGGGGCACTCGGCTCATACTTAGGCAGCACTTTGGACATCCTGTCAGGACCTAAACTTTAATTTTCCTATTATTTTTACATACAATCAGACCTATAATGCATGATGATGCTGTGCATGCCATCCTTATCTACAAAAAGCTGGCAGAGGCAATAATAAAAATATTAATTGATTTAACAGCCTAATTCGCTTAGCTACAGAACTTAGCTACAGAACAGCCTTAACGGCTACCTTCATTGCTTTCAGTTAGCCAACTTCAGGATTCGAACCCAAAATTTCGATTGTGAAGAGCTAGCACCATACCCCTGGGGTAAGACCCAGAATGAGGGGAAATATCGAAATAAATAAAACTAAATGAAATAAATATCCAAAGGGGATATTGAAATGCTTCCCTTACAGCATATACAAAGTGCATAGACATAGATTTAGCTCTCTGAGGGAGCTATGCAAATGCCTTATTATTATTATTATTACCGACAAAACTCACTGGAAACTGTTACAACTACCATACAGTGGTGCCCAGTTTTAACAGAAAGCGTTTGCCACCAGCCAAATACAGCAAGCAGCTTAGGCATTAAATTAGAAGGCCAATCAGAAGGCAGCAGAAGTGGTGTAGAACAGACACACTACAATACTTACAAAATAAATATAAACAATAGACAGCAGAATACATGTTTGCCTGCCTCCCTCGTGCAACCACAACACATAGCACAAGGCCTTTAGGGCTATCACTGCAAACCATTACACATCAGATGCCAGATTTGAAAATGTGAGCACTCTCCTATGCTTCTCACTTCCTCTTTGTTGCGTGAGATGAAGTTTATTGGCTACCGAATTCGTATCGAAAGCCACTTAAACCGTGAGTGTGCTACAAAAAACTCTCCTGCATAACACATACGTTGTCTTTGAGGAGTTACAGATGAAGATACATAGCATTTAAACACGACAGCTGCTTCTGATCAAGCACCGGAGACAAATTCTAGTTGGAAAACTGCTATCCACAAGCACACGGAGCATCAGTCTCGGCCATAATGCAGTTAGCTAGGCTTTTGCTCGAGCATGCGCAGCAAGAAATGCTGCCGAGCACCAAACGTATTACGAAGCTCACAAAAAGCTAAGGGAAATGAAACAGTCAGACTTTACTAAGATCGCATCAAGACGGCCAGTTGCTCAACAATTACAGAGCCTAAAAAACACTGTCTACAGAGCCATTGCAAGTACAATAATCGCCCATTATCTGCTGCTATTACACTCCACACACTTTCTGTTACAAGCCATCACGAGCCAAATGCTCAGCGACAAATAGCTCGTACACAATATGGGAATGTGATCAAGGTTACAACATGGCAGTTTCCAAATCCTAGATGATAGCGGCATCTATACCTAAAGTGGCAACTGGTTTTAACCACTAATAACAGTCCATAAACACGTTATAGAGCCAAGACTGCTCGTCCGTCATTGAAATCGTCGACTGAACAGCACCGACCTTTCTGCACCACTAAAGAAGCATGGTCTTAATTACTCAAACCAGCAAGCAGTCAGACAGCAGAGAAGAACAAATTCTTGGGAAAATCCAGGTGATCATAAGAAACATACTACCAAAGTTTAAACGCGACTTCATATGTGCACTCTGGAGTACGATACTACAAGTTTGAACGAAGCTTAACTTGCCAAGATCAGTGAGATTATTTAAAACACGACAGCAACAATGATACTAGTATATGAATATTCAAGGAACCACTAACAGGATATCCAGGCAGACTATTCACAAAATAACAGCCAAATAGTTTATGCAAACATGAATTGGGTGAGTTAACCATAAGAATGTAAAGTGCTATACCATCACCAAAAGGTATTTAAACACTAGGGAGTAAAGTTACTATAGGTTAGCACAGGTAGTGAAAGCAGAAATTAGTTTTGTTCCGGTTAGCTGCCGGGACAGCTTGGACACGGTGGGGCGTGGGGTATTGTAGCTGACAGGACAGTTTGCGAACAGATCATTATGGAAGTGCCAGCAACTAATAGATTCGGACAAGCACGATGGGAGATTTCAATACCACACTTAGCATTTGATGGTGGAAGGTACTTTCAAGGTCGCCTGGTTGCTTATGTCTAGCTGCTGGACTTGTACGCAGTTGACAGTTGCATTTGGGTAAAGGGGGCTTCAAAAACTTGCTTGCTATACTAACACAAATAAGGGTTTGAGGCAATTACTCCCTGCTAGCTTCCTGGCATGCCTACCTTCCGAAATGTGAATCAACGTACATGCAAACCATAAGCAGGGCAGCCATTGCACTACCTTATATTACCTAGGAGATTTAACTCTCCGAGGGAGCTATGCAAGTGTCTTTTTTATGATTATTATCATTACTGACAAAACTCACTGGAAACTGTTACAACTACCATACAGTGGTGCCTAGTTTTAACAGAAAGCTTTTGCCACCAGCCAAATAACAACAAGCAGTTAAGCAATTGAATTAGAAGGACAATTAGAAGGCAGCAGAAGTGGAGAACTACTTATAACTTCTTCCTTAAGTAGCAAGCACTTTGACAACAAACATCGTGTTAGCCCTGCTATTGACATAAAATGTCCTTTGAGTGGAAGTCCAAATACCTGCTCATGGCATGGCTGCATTTGCAGAAGAAAACAGATCCACGTGACACGCAGGTTCACCAATTTCACCGACACATTAAGGGGGCCAGGTACAGCTAAAGCTTAATCAGTCGCACAAGTCTAAACGATGGTCATCAATGCACTCGACAAAGCATGCGAGCAAGAATCAGAGCACATTAGGAGAATTCATTAAATACACCCTTCGGGGATGCACAAAACAAATATAATCACTTACAAGAAATAAATGCAGTGATAAATAATATAGAACATTTGAAATGAAACTAACAAAGGTTGACCTGGGTACTTACAACAACCAAGAGGCCGCATCTCGGCACTCTGTGTGTAGACTTGTGTGATATCAGCAATGCGCTTACATAGCATGTCCACAGGAATGTCGTATCCATACTTGTATTTCCAGTTAGCTGCTTCATAAATGGCTCTTTGTACCTGGGATCGGCTGTCAGCTACAATGCAAACAGGTTTACTGACCAAAGAAACCGAGAGAAGCAGTATTGTTTGAATGTCCAGTAACGATCGTCTTAAACACATCAGCAATGCTTCGAAAGCACGTTTCTGCCGACCCAACACTCCAGCAATCGTCACTGCAACAACTAAACAACCCACTGCAAGCACTCATTTAGACTTCAAGCATCTGAATCGATGCCTATCTGCATTTTACGTTGCACATGTGTGCATACGTACAAACTCACAAAGCATAATTCATTGCTTGCCTCATAGATGCATAGCATGCATGGACGCATAAATCGGCATAGTGCACTAAGGCAGTCCCAAGCAGACCTTGAAAGATGGTGGAAAAAGTTGCACGCACATGCATATGTAGTCGCAGCAATATCTGAGCGTGCAAAGTGTCACAGCTGGAAAGGAACTAACTCTTAAGTTGTTACAGTGTCTTTGATAGGAGCGGCATTAGGAAAACCGGCCACAAGTTGCTCACATCCTCTTTTTGGTCTAGCGTTGAATTCTTAATAAGTGGCCTAGCAATAGCCTTTTTTGAAAGATACAGGGATAAGATCTGAGGCTAAGGACATTTACAATGTTAGTTATATATGGCAGTAGCAGATCTAAGCATTGCACAAGTAGGACAGTGAGAGTTGGGTTTACAGGGCGAGCAGTCTTCTTTGACAGGTAGATGAACTCCAAAATTATGTCACTAGCGGCTGGCTTGAACTTGGACGTTGAGGTGCAGCAATGAATTGAGGGAGATGAATCCCATGGAGACGATACCGAGGGAGAGGAGTCCAGTGAGGATGCCGTAACCTTACGGATGAATTCTCTGATGGGTGTCCATCTTGCTGACAAAGAAGCTAGATAAGCGATCTACTAAATTAGCACAAGGATCACTAGGTAAGGTGCCAACCTGGAAGCGGTGAAGGAAAGGATTTCCCTTCGAGTTGAGGGAAAAACTACATTGCTTTGTTAGGCCTACAGAAGTCGGGCCAAATTCAGATACTAACCCCAATGACGGTACCTAACAGCCACGTTTCTGCACACAAAAAGTCGGTGCCACAGCAGCAGTTAAAAAGCAACTTCTTAGTCAGATGCTGACAAGACAAGTGCTAACAGGCTACACGGCATTCTGAAGACGTCGACATGCAATACCTGCTATATGCTCAAACGTCAAATATGCAGTGGAAGAACTGCTGCCAGGTGGAGTCAGGCAAAGGTTAAGCTGATTTAACTGCCTCATTTATATAGTGGCAGAAGAGCCGGTCAATAAAGAATCGACCACTGCAGGACTCGAACCCACGACCCATGTCATGAAGAGTGAGCATTTTACCCCTGGGCTAAGACTCAAGGCACGAAGGGTTTAGAAATGGCCTTTGCCCAGCTGGAATTTTGTCTTCGACTTTATGAGGATGGCAACAGAACGTGGTACCAACAAGGGCAATAAGCCAGTTAAGAGAGTGCAAATTAAGACATGTCTACAAAACAAGGGCTGGGAAGGTCTGAGAAAAACTTATAAAAAGTCAGAGGAAGGAGGAGTATGAGAGAGAGAGAGAGAGAGAGAGAGAGAGAGAGAGAGAGAGAGAGAGAGAGAGAGAGAGAGAGAGAGAGAGAGAGAGAGAGAGAGAGAGAGAGAGAGAGAGACAGAGAGAGAGAGAGAGAGAGAGAGAGAGAGAGAGAGAGAGAGAGAGAGAGCGAGAGAGAGACAGAGTGAGTGAGTGACAGACTTACAAAAACAAAGAGGAGAATGCATGTTTGCTTGGGCATTGGCAGCCTGCCAGATAAGCACTCCAGCGCTACTTTGTGGCCACAAACAAACACCTCAAGCAACAAAGTAGAAGTAAAAAGCACAGTTGAAAGAATGGAAAACTAAGTGAACACTAGAAAGGTACACAGCAGTGAAGAACAGCTGGATTGAAAATGCAAAAGTGGTAGGTGCACATGACCAGCATAATCGTATGAGAATTGTGAAAACAAGTCACACAGTCAAGTACCTGCACAAAAAGGGTCTGCTACCAACAGTCTTTAAAAAAGGAAGAGACAGCTAGTTTATATCCACACGTGAGAGCCTGGAGGCACAAGGTCACTCAGTAAGATCGTCATTTAGTTTCGAAAGGAAAAATGCTATTAGAGAACATAAGTTTCTGAAAATATGCAAGCCTGGCACAAGCAGCTTTGTGTTAACTGAGAACAACTATTCTAAAACAACATGCAGTAAACAGAGCAGTGACTTAACTGCTGCAAATAGACAGACAAGCCTCAGTAGGACTGCAGAGCCAACAGTCCAAGACTTGGTCTGAAAAGCTCACGTCGTGGTGATGACCGACATTTGCTGCCCAAAAATAGAATTGGCAGGACTGGAGTGAGCCAGTCTGAGTCAGGAAGTGAGCCACCACAATCTGGATTGTTCTAAGACACAGCATGGAGGTCTCTTGTTTGTTTAACTTCTTTCTCTTCAATCTTTAGAAGAAGAAAGTGTGCTACGATTGCCTATCAACTGCTATGCCACATCGTAAGGTAGTAGTACTATCACATAATCTGGTATATGTCCCTGGGCTCTTCCACTCACAAAAGCAGTAGCATGACAGCCATGCTCACAGCTGCTAGAGGCTGATGCCTCACAGTTCAATACGGTGAGGCAACAGCTAATTTGGGAAGCCACCCCTTACCTCAGGGTATTAACAATGTCTAAGGAAGTTTTAACTGACAAAGTCGAATCATATTGCAAGAAATTATGACAAGGCTTCGAAAATTGAACATATAAGGAGGAACTAAAAAAGATTTCAGTCTTTCACAAAGGAAGGCTCTGTAAACAACTTCACAAAAGTACATTAGAATTGAAAAAGCTTCCCATATCACGATCAAGATCTATGTGTACAAGTTCCAGTTCACAAGACAGGCATGTGGAATAACATATCAGAATTAACAGGACACAGTTTTTACTCTTACCTGGCATACCAGTCATGACACATCCTATTTGGTCTGTTATCCTGTACAATGACGTGACACTTCGAGGGTCAAGGAGTTTATCCTGTTGAACGAGCATGAGATAGGTCAACATACAAATCACAAGCTAAGCAAGGCAAGCATAAGGGCAACCAGAGCAGGCTGATGAAAGCACACAGCAAATTCACAACAAACCGGGACTTTTTTCTGTGTTGCAACGACAGCGGAGTCTTTTCCCCTGACAGCAACAGATGTGAGGCCACCTTGATTAATCGCCTTAAATGCATATTCTGCAAGTACAGCGGTAGTTACGGATTAACAAAATTTTCCAAGAAAGGTATAACAAGCCACGGGAGCTTTTGACTTGATACAACATATAGCAGAGAGTAAAAACCAAGTCTTTGAGCAAAATAAGTGGCAGCTGCAGCAGTTAGTGAAGCCGGACTGCTAGTACACAGTACCAGTACACTTAGACTACACTTATGTACACGAATAGGACTCCTGGAACCCGATATGCATAATTGGCCTGCAGTCATTAGTCAAGTTAGCTAGGCAGGATGGACTTGACCCTCATGACCAGACACAACTGTGTGAGCTACCATAAACTAAATTTCCTTGCAATATTGGAAGGCATGGGGTACCTATCAGGCAAGTATTGGCTGATTCAAACTTGCAAATTCTGGCGACTAGTCGGGCTGAACAGTTCAAGATAGGCTTCACTGAGTTTAGTGACCTATTGGGCACATCACAAGAAACATAAAAACAACATAACTGCAAGGTTATCTGCAGGTTAACTAACTGTTTAGTCGAGAATGCTCCAGACAGTCACAGACGGTAGTACTGGCACAACAAAATGTCCGTGGTGTGGGCTGTATTCATAATAAATATTCACAAACGATCTCCGAATGGAAAGTCATGACACCGATCTGGGCAAATTATAACAGCATAATTGCTCAGCTAACGATGGCCCTGCCCTAACTAAAAGGATTCAGAAAAAGACTTGTAGTTGGGGATCAAAGCTTCGGAAGTGCTGATTATTTGTACCCATGTTAAGTATGCACATGCTAAGAGGACCCAGCTTATTTTATGTTGGAGGGATAAGCCATATCAAGGCATGTGTAATGTATTTGTATATAGCAGTCTGAATTTAGTTTTAGAGGCAAACAACATCTATTGGTGACAAAGAAACAAGTCGGACTTGATTATTGAAAATGTGTTCTCACTAAGTGTCGAGTAGCATTTACTTAGCATTGTTTGTATCTTTAGGATTTAGGATACCACTTAAAATAGATGACAGCCAAACTGGAGCTGTTTTGGCTGACAGGTGTAACTAGACTACCGTGTCAGTGGAATGCATCTCAATTTCTCTACTAATTTCTCATGATATGACAGACGAATAGTACATTCTCTCCTTCACACACGGAAGCATTGCCCAAAACAATTATGGAATCTGTTTGTAGTCCGACTATGCCGACACAATAATACATGGGGTTATATCCAACGTCGTGCATCAATCGAATACATGGAATAGTTCTACTATAGGCAGCTGCATTGCACTTTATCACAAGCTGAATTCAGTAACCGCTGACTTCTACAAAAACATGCCGAGCGAGAGAATACGTCAACATCGTAGTCGACAGGCAACTGAAGGGTGACCTGTGGAACAGTGCTGGCCAGTAGACAGGGTCGAGCAGCAACATGGAGCATCAATCTCAGCCGGCATTATCGAGCTGACTACTCTGCAATGCGTGGCAACCATGAGACAATATTCTGCAAGAACAGGATTTCGCAGTTGCTTTTAAACTTTGTAGATACTGGAAGGTGGATACAGGTTTCTGCTACTAAAAGACCATAGCATAGCGACGCCACCGCCGTTTCCGAGGTCACTGCTGACGGTGATTTATGTTTAATTTGTAGGAGTAAAAATTGACAGTGGTGGGACAAGTGGAACCCCCACTCCAATATCCACATAAATCCGTCAGCCGACGGACGAGCTACACGCGCAAGCACAAAGAGCGTTGCTTGCCGAAAACACGACTGACTCAGAATGAGTCGCGGATGGGCGTCACGTCACGCAATTTTCATTAGGACATCCAGGAGTCCGGCTGAATTCCCACGAAGCAGCAGCCAACCGCCATTTATGAATAGGCGGCTCGCGCAGGGGAAGGATGCGGTGCAATAACGGGTAAACCAACAGATCTAACCGTTGATATGATCGTGAGGACCAGATTTAGCTTCGGCAAAGTGGGCGACATAATCAAACAGCACTGGCCAAGTGATATAGCCTGCAACCGTTTTTTTTTTAGCACGGCAATGATGCAACCGCTACATGACTGCACACAAAATAACTGCACAGCGCTCGCTGCGCGGGCCCACGGCCAAAACACTTGGACCGCCTAAACAAGCGCTTGCACGCGCGCTCCATCCGCCGCTTTCGAGTCAACCCAATGGCTGTTCGCCGCATTCCAATGCCGCGTGCTTACCAACTTGATAAAGCCGTCCCTCCGGAGAAAATATAGTAATATGCCGGTCGAAGCCAGCACTGCTGCCTCTCGACATCGTACTAAGACGCTAGGAGCAGCCCAACAAAAGCAACTACCAACACTAGCCACCTGAAAAGTGCTTAGTCTCGCTTATGGCGACGCCAATACCCAGTTTTCCCAGCTTCCGGTACCGGTGTAGCTCTTCCGAGCGCTCTGCCAATGATCGGGACTGTCGCGTCGCCGGAGCTGGTTAGAATGCTTGTGCGTCGGCTGCTGCATTGAACTCACGTAAAAATGATTAATATATCGGCGTGATAGGAATAATAGTGATCTGTGATCTGATCTGCTAGTGATCTGGCACTGGGTTGCGGAGATCGTCGGCTTCCAATGGGTAGTTAAAGACTTGTCAGGATGGCGGCAGGCGACTTTACCTGATAGATTGGCGGGATGGAGCGGTGAATTTCAAAAGCGCAAGCGTGTCTGCCCCGGTTTAGCCTAATAAGCTCTCCGCTTTGGCGCAGGTGTTCACACTCCCCGTGCATCGATTACTGATCTTTCCGCTTGTTTAAAGTAAAGGCTCACAAGTAAAATATTGCACTGATAAACTTTTGCCGAGCTGGTTTGGTCGAGCAACTAAGGTGCTCGCCCCGGCCAAGGTATGGCTGAGGTCGCGGGCCCGAGCCCCGAGGCTTATGTGAAGCGCCTGAATAGAGATTAAGTTCTTGTAGGGTGCTATACAAATGAGTTATATATATATATATATATTTATTTATTTATCTTTGAGGGCCGATTAATAGCAGTAACTTGAGGTATGGGGCTCACCCCTACAATATCAGCCAGTTCTATAGGCAGTATTATGGAGCAAGGTGTCAAGAAAAGCTCCCGTTTGCTCTAGAGCAGCCCAGGACTTAATTGTAGCCACTCGTATTCTTACTGAGACCAGAGAGTGTCGCCACCTTCATCGTAGTATGTCTAGCCGATAGCAGCCAAGTAACAAAATTACTCTATTCTGAATGAATATACCTCGCATTTAGTTTGCACTGCCTATAGATACTTAAATATATATATAATATATATATTAATTAATTTGGATATATATATATATATATATATATATATATATATATATATATATATATATATATATATATATATATATATATATATATATATATATATATATATATATATATATATATATATATATATATATATATATATATATATATATATATATATATATATATATATATATATATAGGATAAGCGCCAGCCTAGCGTGCACGATTTAGTAGAATTGCGGCGAAGCCAGAGTATTAGATTCGGGAACCGCAAAGGCAACGCTGCACCTGCCTACTCGGCTCGGGGCTATTGGCGGCGAGTACATGGAGGGAGGGCCACTTGGCCAACCGCCTGCTAAGAGCACCCAACTGGGCGGCGATCGTGGGCGTATAGAAGAACGCCAGGTGGGGAAAGGAGGCTCCCCCGTGGTCTGGCTGAAAGAACGTTGCTGAGCTGCTGCAGCTATTCATGTCCCCTTTGTTGACCCCTTTCTCCCTTTTTTAGCCCCCTTCACTGAGAGCCCCGAAGACCGCTCTCTCTCTCTCTCTCTCTCTCTCTCTCTCTCTCTCTCTCTCTCGCTCTCTCTCTCTCTCTTTCTCTCTCTCTCTCTCTCTCATGCTTCTGTCTATCAAGCTTATAGGAAAGGTTACTTGGCTATGAGAGCGGTTCTGGAAGCTGGTCAGCCTGCGGCGCGAAGCTTCTCTCCTTGTCTGCATAGGGGTCATCATGCCTAAGAGGACGGCTATAACGACTTTGCATGAGGCTCGTCTGTTCTAAGGCGATCTCATGGGATGAGGGACAGCTTTCTTAAATTATTTGATGTCGGGATTGCTAGAAATTGGAGGAACGGAAAGGCTAGGAATTGCTAGAAAAGTCACCTTTTTAAATCCGCTCAGTCGGCTGCTAAACGGCGATAGCAATGTGGAGTCATGAAAAGTATGAGCTGATTTAACAGCATCTGATGTATAGCGGCAGAAGAACTTAAGATGTTAACATCTAGCCAGCATTCCTCGTTGCCCAAAAAAGCGTCGCACAGAAGTCAATAGGCCATCTCAGCACTATCTGTTGAGCCTTATTCCTTTATCTTCACGATAAGACCCAGAAGAGCTTACCGACTTGAAGAGCGATCGCGGAGTAGATTGGGCAGCGCGCGATCGGCGCTTCGACGTGCTTTCTCATTAGACACTTATATTTTACGATAGGTAGGGCTATAAAGGCCGATAATCTGGAAAGCTCCTCGCGCGCTCGTATAATCGCTGTCGTTTTCTGCTGTAGAGGCACTAAAGGGAAACATTCTGTCCAGACTTATCTAGAGGCCTGCCAAGCTTTGTGAGTAAAACATTTCTCCAGCGAGCCTTTAATTTGCTCAAGCTTGAAGTTCAGCAATCAAGTCGGAAGGCGCTCCACTTCTGACTATTCCAATTGGCGAATTAATTTCTTTATACAGCGGTGAGTCGGAAGAGGCTCCCTAGAGAATTCGTAGCGTAGGGCTCTCCCTAAATGAAGAGAATATCTTACCGGGATGGAGGTTAGGAGTCTTATTTTTCCTGCTTGCATCTTCATGGAAATTTCCTCGGAGGAATTTCCGGGAATTAAGAAGAAGCTACGCGAGTCCTTGAGCGAGTAGGGTTAAGGCTTTCTAAAGGGAAGCTACCGGTCTTTCTTTGGGAGAGTTAAAGAGCTGCTCCAGGCCGGCGACCCTCGCTCAATAAATTCTGGAAAATAATGGTAGCAATGCAACAAATGTTTGGTTAAGTATGCCATTAAAGCTGGAGGTTCGCGAATGTATTTTAAAAATACAATATACTTAATTAATTTGTATAGCACCCTGAGAGGACTTAATTACTATCTACGTGCTTTATAAATGCCACAGTGCTCGAGCGCCTGATATTGATCTGTAAAAGTAAGCATGTTGCGGTGTATTTTAGTGGTGTGATATTGGCCTGGAAAATTTCAGTTGATTTCGGGGCAATTTATGAGAACAAGAGTTGTTGCGCGTGTCATTAAATCTTCCGGATACGCTTTCAACTGAAACCTGCCCTGTTACACTGAAGTAAAAAAGAAGCGTGTCCTGTTTCTCACGTATAAATACTGTATGCCTTTTGTATAACACCCCAAGAGAATCAAATAATTTATGATTATATATCTCTAATAAATAAAGAATCTCTATGCAGATGTTTAATGTATACCCCGGGGCCAGAGCGCAAGACCTTGTTCGCCGAAGGAGAGACCTTTACCCCCGGGTCAAACCAGAGCTACTTGGGAGAATTCGGTGGCTCGTGGCTGATTGGAGTGAACTTGTATTAGACTAGTGGGCCGGCCTTCTACAGCCCATTGCACGAGAACCGAAATGCCGAGCATCTAAAAATGGGGCGCGTACACTTGATTCATAGTGTAATGTAATATAATTTGCAATCGATATTGGAGCTTCTCGCATCCAGGCACTAGTTGATTGTGGTGCATTTGCTGAGGGTTGCTGTAGTTGCTAGGGTCAGTTTAGAAAAATTGCCCGAGCACGTGCATGCGAAATGACGTAAAATTTTATCGCCAGACTATGAGTTAATGCGGTCAAAAGTGGAGCTCCACGCAGCGGATTTTTGGTGGATTGCGGTAGTTGCCCAAGCCATGATATACACTGCATGATAAGAATTGTCCTTAACGTAAAAAGCGTTTAAAAACTACAGTGAAATATGAAATAAAATTTGAAGCTTTGTGCATCCGATTTTTAATCTGCTCGTGGAGGATTGACTTTGACTTCGGTGAACTGTTGCATTGGCCCTAGGCAATTGGAGTCTACAGCAATGCAGCTCGAATTAGAGAGAGAATTGTTTGCAGATAATGCCATGGCCTTGAGATTGCGCTTTATACAGTGCACTTGGAACTCAAAACATGAACTTTGCAAAGACAATTTCTAGTAGATTTTTGTCTCATTAGAGGGACTGCGGTGTAGAGCGGCAATGCGTCATACTCTTTGAAAAATGGTGCAGCCACTCGACTGGTGCTTAGAGAGGTTCGACGTTCACGACATTCTATTGCTACTCAAGCTATTCCGCAGGTTACCGGCTTTATATTTTCTAAAACTCTTACTGCATCGAAAATTCCCAGTGCAGCAGAAAGTACTGAGTACGCCACCCCAAAATATCAATAGGTAGCGAACATGCTCTGTCAGTCGCAAGTTTTCCACGACAATTTTATCCTGCGTTTTGTGCCAGTTGTATTCTTTGTAAGATCTCGCCGATGCCAAGCTTTCCCACTCCCGCAAAGGCTAACAACTAATAGCAAATCACAAAATGCCACACGGGTAAACTCAGGTCTTTTCCTGGCTGCTCTGCGAACTGCAGCCATCACTGTCGCATGGTCAGCTGCGACAGCTCCCAGAAGCAGAAAAGTCTATAATTGATTCTTTGGAAGTCGTCATTGGATCGACTAGTTGGAGTCAAAGCGTACTTACAAAGACTGCAAGCAACTAGGCTGTTGTACCTGAGCAGACAATATATTATCGTAGATCAAATGCATTCCTAGATGTTAATGTTGTTGCTAAGATTCACAAACTGTGCAATAACAAAAGAAAAAAACCCCGGAGTCGCCGCGGTGGCCGGAACCGCTTGCTCAGACGCCGTCCGTTGGGCAGGAACTGCGAGCTGAGTACCCGCTCGTTTGGTATTTCTAGCATTGTCTCGAACCGCTCAGCACGCTCCCCCACATGCGTCAATGTGAATCTCTTTAACTTAGTGGTCATCAGGCCTACTATAACTCCATCGGCCAGACTTAACGCTTGCCTTTACAATCCTCACTCAATGTGCAATAAGCCTCTGGTAATAAGCGACCTTACTTCTGAAAATGGTCTCGACCTGCTCGCCCTAATTGAAACTTGGCTAAAATCGATAAACTGTCCGACAATTAAAGACGCTACCCCAAACTGGTTTCTCATTCATTCACACCCCTTGATCAATCAAAACTGGAGGTGGAGTTGCTATTATCGTGCGCTCGAAATTCAACTTCAAGCCATTTGCAGTACCCTCGAAGCAGTCTTTTGAATCAATTGTCTTGGTCTCACCGGAAAACAAGCTACCGATAGTGGCAGTATTCTACCGCCCACCGGGTAACAAATCCTCCCTTATCTCAGATTTCTCCGATCTCATTTAGATTCTGTGTGCAATAAATTGATTCTTCCTTATTATGGGTGATTTCAACGTTCACTTTAATAACTTATCTGATGCCTTCAGCACTGAATTTTGTGCATTGACTGACTCATTGTCTCTTGTGGCTCATGTGCACGGCCCTACTTACATCAAGGTTTGACACACTCGACCAGATTTTGCTCATACAACTGCACTTTGTCATCACCAATTACCAAATCCTGCTTGTCTGACGGCATGCAGATCTCATTCAATCTACAGTGTGTGCCCGCCTCCTCATCCTCTAAAATCACATGTGAATCGCGAAACCTCAAGACCATTGACATCGATGCTGACCGTGCGAGAATATCTGCTTCGCCTCTGCTGCTCAGTCCCCTCTCCGATCTGTCACCATTGATACATAGCTACAACACGACACTAGCTGACACGCTCAACGATTTTGCACCTCTGACTAAGCGAACTGTGCACTCTTTCCTACGCGGCCTATGGTTTACCATGGACATTAAACTAGCTAGCTCTACTAAGCGAAAGCTTGGCGAAAGCTTGAAAAAGCATACACAAGATAGGGGCTGATTATCCATCGATAGGCATACGAGGAATACTGTAGGTCGTACCAATCGATCCTAGCAAAGGCCAAGTCTAGCTTCTATAAAAAGATGGTTGAATCACTGATTTACAATCCAAAAATGCTGATGTCGACGATCAACCATCTCCTCAACCGCTCCCAGATTAGCTCCTTACCGGATGATCCTTGTGATGATCTAGCCGATCGCTCCTCTCGATTCGTTGTCCAGAAGATAGACAAGATTAGGGAGTCCATCCCTGCGATGGCAGCATCCCCCTAGAATGCTGTCCCTTAATTCCTGGCAGCGCCTCAATGTCTACATTTAAGCAGGTCACCAATTATCTCGTTCTAGAGTTCTTATCCCAATCAAAGGAGACAACACGTCCTTTGGACCCTATTTCCACTATCCTGCTCCTACGTTGCATTGATCTGCTACTGCCATGCATAACTAACTTCATTAATATGTCATTAGCCACAGATCATGTCCCAGCACCTTTCAAAAAAGCTGTCGTTAGACCACTTCTCAAGAAAGCAATACTAGACTAAGAGAACTTGATCAACTATTGCCCAGTCTCCCTTCTACCATTCCCATGTAAGACACTGGAACGGGTCATGGTGGACCAGCTAAACTCATATATTAAAACTTCAAACCTTGCTAGTAAGTTCCAATCTGGCTTTAGAGCTAATCACTTCAAAGAGTCAAAATTGCTTAGGGTGTACAACAACCTACTTAGGAATGCAGCGATAGGTAGTGTCTCTGCTGGTTTTACTCGATCTTTTGGCAGCTTTTGATACTATCGATCACAAGGTTCTTCTAGAGGGCCTCTCATCTCGCCTGGGCATCACTGGCACTGCTCTGCAATGGTTCAGGTCCTATCTCAGTGGGAGACTTCAGAGTATTGACGTGAATGGACAAAGATCATCTGAGGTACCTCTGAAATATGGGGTACCTCAGGGCTCCGTGCTACGTCCGGTTCTTTTCACGGTTTATTCTCTCCATCTTGCTGATGTGATCGCCAAGCATAATCTAGACTTTCACTTCTATGCGGATGACACTAAGTTGTACCTTTGCTTTGATCCCTCCCAGCCTTCGAGCACCTTGAATTCTCTCACCTCACTTGCTGCATGTATTGATGACATCCGCACATGGATGACAGCATATTTTCTTAAACTAAACGATC
The DNA here is from genome assembly GCA_009760855.2 of Cristatella mucedo. Lineage (NCBI taxonomy): Eukaryota > Metazoa > Bryozoa > Phylactolaemata > Cristatellidae > Cristatella > Cristatella mucedo. Next base: position 119,985 of record WPIO01000192.1, on the reverse strand, counting down.
ATAAAACTAAGTAGTTACGGGCAAACCCAGTGTGATTCAGAAATTGGAAAGGCTGACGCTCAAAATTGGCTCTCCCAGCATATCTCCTGTAGAATCAGGTCGAAATCTGGGTGTCATGTTCTAAAGTCACCTCTTGTTAGACGACCACCTCAGTTTCACAATCCAGTCTGCCTACTTTCAGCTACATAACATTGCCAAAACTCGGGCTTGTTTAGATAAGGATACTACGCCTAAGTTGGTCCGTGCATTTGTGACATCCCGTCTGACTTCTGTAACTCACTGCTTGCTGGCCTACCAGCATGTGCAATCAGGCGATTACACATGCTGGTGCACAACTCCGGAGCTAGGCTTGTCTGCCGTGAGCATCGCAATTGCCACATCACACCACTTCTTGCCGAATTGCACTGGCTACCAGTCAAGCAACGGATCGACTTTAGGGGTTTGTCGCTCACTTTTAGGTCACTTCATTCTTTGGCTCCAGCCTATCTCTCAGATCTACACTCTCACCAGGCCAAGCATTGTACCACCCACTTTTCGGAATCCATCAGTTTATCAATACCTCGTACAAACCTCAAATTCTTTGGAGACCGTGCATTTAGTTCGTATGCTCCCAAAGCCTGGAACACACTCCCAACTTGCTTCACAGCATCCGCTGACCAGACCACATTTAAGAAGAACTTAAAAAACACACATATTTAGGAAAAAATGACTGTTAAAACATAACTGTTATGGTTTCATGGTTTAATGTATATCGCCACGACGATGCAGTAGTAAGGCTAACATGTTTCTTGCTGACCAATCTTGGTTCAAGACTTATAAATGTTGTATCCCGTAAAGTAGAAAGGTACAGCTCTGCAAAAAAACTAGCTATTAGCTTACCATTTTCGACATTCTAAAGAGAGAGTAAAGGTAATGACAGAACAATATATATATATATACATCTTTTCTTATATATATATATATATATATATATATATCTTTTCTTATCTCTCTCTCTCTCTCTCTCTCTCTCTCTCTCTCTCTCTCTCTCTCTCTCTCTCTCTCTCTATATATATATATATATATATATATATATATATACATATATATATATATGTATATATATATATATATATATATATATATATATATATATATATAGTACTACAGATGTATTATGTGCCGGTAGATATATATGTACATGTAAAGAAATGTATACTAGTTTATATATTTTTGCCTCCATATATAATTCTATATAAGAAAAGACTATCGCCGCTCTGGTTTAGCCTGCTGGCTTCAAGGTATCCTCTTTTAGCGACCGAAGTCAAGTTAAATGCATTTGATGACCGAGGTCGTGGGCTCGAGCCCTGAGACATATGCGAAGCACCGGAATAGAGATTAATTTCTCATGGGGTGCTATACAAATGAATAACAATAATGATCATCGTATTGCAAATTATATTGAACCGGTGACTCATGGGTACGTGGTCAGACCTCAGACTTCTAAATTGGGGGTCCGTCGGTGGAAAATCACCGATGCTTATAAAGTGCAGGCACCTCTCGTACATAAAATGTTCGAAAAAGTATTCGGGTCAAAGCGCGTTCTTTCGCGTAAATACGTTGCACGCGATAAGTGAGCAGATATCTAAAGAGAAACAAAGGTACGCGGCACCTGTTATGTTACAATGTCTCCGGCTGCAGCAGCGCTGGTGGAGTCTCACGGAGACACGAAGACACGAGCAGGCGAACGCGAGCGGTGAACGATACTCAAATCTTTATTCCCGAGCGGGTACACATATATGAGTATGGGGCTGACTCACAACAAATAAGGGAGTGCATCCGCGGTGAGCCACCGTGATTGGCCATGCACCCACATCAAAGGCCGCACCGAGCCAACCGCCCAAACACCCGCCCACATCAAAGGCCGCACCGAGCCAACCGCCCGACCACTTACCGAGAGCGGGGCACACACCGGTGGCCGAGAAGCAGCAGGCGCACACAACACACCAATGTAGCGCTTGGAGGAGGAAGCAAATCTGAAAGGCTGCGAGAAATGAATTCCACGTCAGCCCAGGTAGGCTTCTGAATGAAGCCTTTACCAATAATCTTTTGTTTGGCTCCCAGTTTGCCGTAACAAATTCCTTTCCTCAAAGCCAGTTAGTTCGTCGCCCCTCTGATGGGCTGTTAGTGCTAGTCGCACATAAAACGAGGCTTCTGCGCATGTACGACCCCCACATTTATATCGCCCTTCTGAGAGGCCTGTATTTGCTTCTGCCAACCCTAAGCAATAACTACGTGCTTAGTTGCAAGCTTTTTCCCGGCTACTTAAAGAGGCCGCTGTCAGGGCATTGGCAAAAAATCGTCACGAGAACCAAAGAGACAGCAGCAGAATTACGTGCACGCCGTCGACGCGATGAAAGGTGGCTCGTCTAAGCCTGTCTGGACTTGCCCCTGCCCATTAAAAGTGCATGTTGGTTGCAGGAAAATGCAGACGAAAACAAGCTCTTTCAAGCAGATCGGCTCGTTAGGAGCTTCCAAGGTCAGCCGCCGATGCTCCGGCTTGCGGCGTTAGCGGTAGGCGAAGACATGCGACTGGCTTTGAGGATGATGCGATGGCCATAGCTTCCGCCGTGGACGTACGTGGCCCAAGCGGCGGTCGTGCCTCGCCGTGCCGCCGCCTCAGACCACGCTACGAGCACGCCGTCGGCCTGCCCTGTGTTGCCATCGGCTCGTACGCTGCCAAAGCCTGGGCACTCATTCCCGACTGACGTCATCACGCCATCCGACGACTTAACAGAGGTCGGGAAGACGCTAAAAATCGACCTTTTGTCCGAAGGATCTGCTAAGTCAGCGTAAATTATTGTCTTAATGCTTATGCGAGCTGACTGTGAGTGTTACCACTGAACGATCGACATGCTTCCTTAAGGTCAGAACAAGTTCACACATTTCAAGATTCAGCCTTCTTAACGAATGCCTGGCAACACCAATGATGAGCTGCTAGCAGAAAATCCTAGGGAAAATAAATAGCATTCAAGGCATGCGACAGAGCGTTAGTTGATGAGCTGCCTGAAAAAACATCCGAAATTAATTTCTTTAGAAATGTCCTAATTTGGGGAGGAAGTCTGCTGTATATTATGCTCAGGACTACATGCATAACCTAGAATTTTGACGAATCGTGCACCTCCTGCCACTGATCGTATTAGTGTGCAATTAGTATTGAAGAAGTGTCCGAAAGTTCTAGCCCATTTTACAGTGTTATTGTGGTTTCAACGAGCTTGTCTTTCAAAAGTTGGTACCAGTTATTCAAACTTGCTAATCTAGCCGTCGCAATATTTTCCGTCTCCGGCGGAGTTGGGTTTGCACCTGCCCAGAGCATTATTCTAGCACGTTAGGGGCATGCATGAAAGCCGCTTTTGGAGCTATTCTTCAAAAGTGTTGCAATAAATGTGCACTGTGTAAATAAATACATGTAAATGCTGGATGACAGTGGAGCGAACATAAGGACGGTAAATGTAATTTGATTTTAACACCATAACTTGACAGGCAAAATGAAAAGAGATCGTGGGCTAAAGTGCTTAAAACTGCAATCCTTTACTGATTGCTTATCGAAAGTGGCTCCTTTAGAAGGCAAGAAATATGAACATGCTAATTGAACAAATTAGAATGGTCATAACGAAGAGATGTAGGTGAGTCAGTGTATAACTCTTTAGAATTGATTATAATTTTTGGCATTTGTGAAGCTCAAACATAGATTCAATTTTTACGACTAGCATGCATCGTCTCGTGCAAGGGCCCCCATTTACTGACGCTCTGACATCATTCAGTTGACATGGGCGGCTAAGTCAATGCTTAGACGTTTGCTGAGAAGCAGTTGGGGAGTCCTAAACTGGCCACGCTAAGCTTTGAGGTCAATCATGAGCACTTTAACGTATTGTAATGTAATCTAATGTTTCTCCGTCCGTAACTCCAGAAAGATTAAGTGAGCGTTACGCGGGAGAATTTTCTATAACGCACTAAAGACGTAACTTTTGGAATGCTTACACTAGCCAACAGACTTCGTTTCGCGAAGCATAAAGGAAGTGAGAAGCGTAGCTGCGTAGCTGAGTCAGAAAGGTAGTTGATGTAGTGAGAAGCAATGAAGTAGCAGCTCAGGACGGTGGAAAGGATGTGCCGCCGTCGGAGTCAGGAGAGTAGATGCCGTTGTGTAAGAATAGTTGGAGTGAGTTCCACAGTCAAGGACCCAGTGCAAAAGCTTCTGTCGGCAACTGTCTTTTGGCAAGAAATGGATTAGCTAGTTTAATGTCAATAGAGGACCCGCGGGCACGTGAGGGTTGAAGCTGATGCAGTAGTTCAGTTAGGTAGGATAAAGCTACGCCGTGGGTCAGCAGAACTTTAATCTATAGCCGGTGATCAACAGGTAGCCATCGAAGCTTCTTCAGCAAACGAGACACATGGTAAAATCTCTAAGACGTGTAAACTAGCCCTGCAGAAATCTTAATCACCAGCTGCAGTGTCCTAATAGTTTTTTCTGTAGCCCTACCAAAATGTAATTGCAATAATCTAACCGAGACAGTACCAGGGAGGTAAATAAGCTTTTAGCAAGCCACTGTAGTTGACATTCCCTAATCTTAGATAGGAATCAGAGATGAAGACTAGCTGTTGAGGCCATCTTCTTAATGAAACTTTCAAAGTTTTAAGAAGTTGTCAAAGTCAAAACTTCTCGAATTCCGAGCACACTGTTACGGTCGCACAACAGCATCACCTATTCGAGGAGCAAAGTCTTCTAGTCCAGCCACACTCCTAAGAGTAGCACTTCCGTTTATCGTCGTCAAGTTTAAAGAAATTTTTTAACATCCAGGATCGAATGTCTGCAGGGCAAGAATTCAGTTTATCAGTTGTTTCAGCAGATTTAGAGGGTTTAAACAAAAAATAAATATGAGTATCTCCAGCATAACAGTAGTTCCCGACTTGAAGGGTCCTACTCACTTTTCCCAGAGGTTGAGTATAAAGGAGAACGGCAAACGGCCGAAGATGGACTCTTGTGAGACTTCACAGGCGAGTGGTCTGATGGATGTGCCCTGACACGACGGAAAAGTACGAGTGGAACTACGCCAGTGCTTCTTCTACCAGAAAAATCGTTGTTTTCAATTGCTAAAGAAGAATACCGAGATCGATAGTGTCAAACACAGCTGTCAGATCTCGCCTAAAATGGTTAGTGCTCAGATAGGGTGCAACTCAGTAAGAGGTACGAAGTAAGATTAAATGGAAAATTTTTTCAGTTCATCGTGTGGTGTTTAAGCGCAAAGCTACGCGAACCGGATTCGTAATAGGGTGTTCATGCTATAAAATAACTTGCAAACAAAAACGATCAGCATTTGTGGTGTAGCAGTCGCCAGCGGACCAGCTCACAAGTGCTCCGGTGTAGTGTCAACTGTGGTCACTCATGCTTTGTTTGCGATCACATAAAGGAAGCAGCTAATGAATTAGTAGCCAATAGCTTAGCCAATTCCACGAGGAGGAATCCTAAATTTATTCGATATTCCAGACGAAGGTAGCAAGAGAACTGACAACTCGAATCGACTCCAGAGCACATATGCAGCTCCAGCCAGTCCCAGCTTACATTTTACCTTCCCCCACCTTTGTTACAATGGCTCAATCGCTTAAACCGCGCAGTCCGAAATTATGCCGCTGCATTCTATGAGGAGCTCTCTATAGTTAGATAATGACAGAAAAATTCAAAGCATTATAACAGAACTTTGGCCCAGGTATATGGCTTTCATCAGTGTCTTGTCTTGTTAATTGTAATTTGCTTGAAGTCAAGTTTCGGCTTAAGATTCATTAACATTTAGAACCGCAGGTATTACAATCTGAGGCCTTCATTGTTAATCTTGTAACGCCGAAGGCTCGGCGGGGTAAGCTTGACCTGCCGCTTACCTAGCGGCGTAGCCTATCGCCTAATGCCGTTCGGTGCGCGCCTACGCGCAATAAGCTGGCCGCCACGAAACGAGCGTTTCTGGCGCTGACCTGCTTACCGTTACTAAAGGGGGTCGTGAGTCCGCGGCGTGAATTGGAAGCAAGACACACAAATTGGGGATTTTACTGAACTTTATTCGCAAGCGCACAAAGTCGCTGCGCGTCTAGTTCAGCTTTATCTCCACACTCCTCGCACGTTCAACACTCTTGCGGAGGGAATACTCCTCTACACTAAGCGCGACCCGGACCCTAAACCCTAACGTGAACTAGGAATCCGTTCCCACCTGTGCCGAGGGAATACCCCAAACACGCCAACTTAAACACTCGAGCGGAGGGAGTACTTCTCCACACTGAAGTGCGAACCGGAGTCTAAACCCTACCCGGTGAACTAGAACTCGGTTTCCACCAGTGCGACCGGAATACTCCACACACGCCAACTCAAGCACTCCTGCGGAGGAAATACTTCTCCACACTGAAGCGCGACCCGGAGCCTAAACCCTACCCGGTGAACTAGAGCTCCACACGCGCCAACTACGCCTAGCTCGCGCCGGCAAATCCCTATGCCGAGACCACGTGCTAGCGCGCACACACACGACACAAAAGAAACACAAAACACGAAAGAACACACAAAATGCCAGCTCGGGCGCGATACGACCGTGTTCGGTGGGGTTCCACCGAATCCTCCTAGAGCTGTCTCGTCTTGTTCCGTCCATCGTCGGCGGACAGCCCGCCCTCCTCCCTCGCTTTTAGAGAAAACGAGTGCCCGACGGCGTCGAGGCGCAGAGCCGGACCAGAGACAAAAGACACGAGGCAAAAGACCCAGAGCGAGCGTCGCATTATAACAGAACTTTGGCCCAGGTATATGGCTTTCATCAGTGTCTTGTCTTGTTAATTGTAATTTGCTTGAAGTCAAGTTTCGGCTTAAGATTCATTAACATTTAGAACCGCAGGTATTACAATCTGAGGCCTTCATTGTTAATCTTCTACACGAGGGTAGATGACAATTTAAACTCGCTAAGCTTAATGGAAAAAAATTCTAGTTTAATTTGCCTAGTTATGCATATCTTGGAAACCGCTAATTTTCTGGGAATAGAACCTTTTATGTCTGCACATCTACATTATTGTTTCAACGAAAGGTTTGCCTGTTTCCAGCGGTGCTATTCTACCTGTTATCAAGCAGCCAGTGGGATTCACATTCAAGTTTATAAGGTGAAAACATGTTTAATGACCGATCGGTTGTTTCACTGTTCATGTAATAAGGTATTCTGTCTATCCTAATGATAATAGTTTAATGAAGTTGACCGTGTTACTGAGCTAAGGCAAAGTGGTTTGACCTAGTTGAGATGTAGTCCTCTCACCATTGCTACGCTGGTTGTAGGATGCCTCGATGGCTGCAAAATGTATCGGACGCATTCTCGACCTCACTGCCTTTAAGATCTGTTCATGAAAGAGAACAGCAAAGCAGAACGTGTCTTGCTGTTCTGCCTTCGAAGAATGTTTTTACCCTATTACATTAGAGATTTGAATGCGGCTAACTTTAAGCTTCTTTTGGCAACAGTCATAGATGAAAGAACGAAGCAGCTGATTTATTGTCTGTGGCTAACCCTAGGGCACGAGTAAACTGAAAATCGTGCTGCAGTTCAAACTTGCTAGGTTGAAAGGAGAAAAGCCAGTGCGGGCCTTGAGGTCAGAGTAACAATTTTGCTCCGTATCTATCTATCTATCAAACGGAACCCAGTGTAGATCCTCCAGCGAATGAGACTCGTGAAAGAACGTCTTCGATTTAATCATAAGTTCGGACCCATAGCGTAGACAAGTTTGTTTGACAGCAGCCGGGGGGGGGGGCTGGGTTAGCGGCGTTCAATAGCGGCCATGACGTGCACCTACAGCTCTGTGGAATGGAGTTCAAATCAGTTCAAATGCCAATACCAATACCAATGCTAGTTCCAATCCGGAACAAAACTAACTGCCTATTTCATGGCCTTGGCTATTATGTGGCCCCGGTCATTGACTATCGCACAATGGGTTCCAACCCACAATTCAGGAACTGCAAATAGTCAATCTCAGTCATTATATAGCTGATTTAGCTCGCTTCCGTTTCAGCTGCAAGACCTGCCGATATTGCGCGTATGACGCGACTCTAGTTAGCTGATTGTGTAAGATATTTTTTGGCATGAGGGTCTACGAAGTCGCCTAAATTCGAGGGAATATTGTTATGGAATTTTCGCAGTTTTTGGTTGAGCACTGGTCCCGAATGCTCATCTTCTCTGCCGACGCTTCATTCGTACCTTGCTCAAATTTTACATGCGAAACTTTGGAATTATAATTCTAAGAATAGTCAGTTCACAGAGCTTTAAAATTAAGGATACTTGCACGTGTGCGAAGTGTCACGAATGAGAGGTGTCCAAAGTCTGACCTCAGCACGAAGCCAGCCTTCGTTGGGCGGGTCCTGCTGCGGCGCCATAAAGCGCCCTCCAGCTTGCAGGAGTCGGATCGTCGAAGGTTCTCCTTAAAGTCAGCTGACTCTGGAGGAGAGGTCGACCGACGTAGGGGGCTGGATGCTGCCTCGCGGCTCTGCGCTCCAATCGCGCGGTGGCTCGCAGGGGTTGTGTCAGTCTGTCGGCAACATGCGTGCGGCCAACCTGGCGGCCGGCTCGATATTTCATAGCCAGATGGACTGATTGACTCTGGCCGAGAAGGGCTGGCCGGCTGGCATATGTTGGCCGGGTTCACATTTCAGGAGGGCCGGCACGCAACTCGAGCTAGCTTTGTTCGGATTTCTGTCCAACCCCGCCCCCCAGGCGTTCCTCCCCCTGCGTATCTCAGGGGAGCTTTCCTGAGCGTGGAGAACGAAAGTATCATAGGCCGAGTCCGGTTTACTAGCGTGCGATTTCCACTAAACCACATCACGAACTGCGGATATATAAAATAGAGCTCTTAAAAAATATCTTAATAATCGCAATTTTCAGAATTTTGCTTCAATTGAGATTAGGATCGATCTCGGAGCCTAGAGATTCCTCGCAGCCACCCAACCCACCTCCGCCGTATCCGTTGCTAAGTAGCTCTTTTCCATAGAAAGTAGATGTAGCACCAGACTACCGACGAGGTTTCCATAATTTCCCAATGACATGCACACCCCTTAGTTCTTTCACATACGCGTAAGTACCGCTGAATGAGTATATCACTAGAAGAGAAGTCTCTTCTTGCCAATTTAAGGTTTAATGGCGCCACATGTGTAGATGAATGCCAGCTAGTAGTCGAGCCGGGCTGTTACTTTCCCAATGCTTAACCGCAATCCCTGCTGAGTAGCTTCCCCTATACTCTTTTGTAAATTTTCTTAAAATACAGTGCATTATGCACCTCAAATGGACAATTTACACAATCGCTCACCAGTTGTTCATTTTTAACATTCGTCAGTCATTGAGCTTTTGCGAATCCTTAAAATGTGTGGCCACATCTGCGTTCTCATACAGTCCTTGTGGTCACCTGAAGTAGCAATGTGTCATGCATTCTCTGGCTTGCTTTAAGAATCACTGTCGATAATTAAATCGCTGCAATGTGAGCCAAGTAACCCCGTGGTTTGAATTTCCCTGCACCGCCCTTGATATTTGACGACATGCGTAGACGAAACGACCAGCTTTAAACTTTATAATGCGCCTTCTGTATTAACCAACGTAATTAGGCTAAAGGGGACTAGCTGAAAAAGAGAGTTTGAGGTTAAAATGTCTGATGGTAGCAGCTATCGCTCCGTCTGGCTTCTGATATGTGCCTGCTGCATGTTCCTTCGCATGTAATGTCAAAATACAGAACGAATGGAGGCCACCTGGCATAGGATTGGGCGCTGAACATAATTTTGCCGTGAACCCATAACCAATATGTTACCGGTCGATCGTTCTTGATGCTCATCACTTGGTGCTAGTGCAACTATGTTTTTACCCAGGTGCATCAGCTACATTTGCCTCGTAGTGTGCCATGTAGAGGCGGTTGCTGAGGGCTCACCGGCACATACCTACTGTCTGCCGTGCCACCATATTTAAGGGGCTGCCATGAGCCATAACAAATATGCAGCTGCCTCCCACTATTGCCAGAGTGCTTATAGTTTATTTATATTATATATTCTGACTCTATTTGAGCAGCGATTACGAGCATGCCTGCTGGATTCATACACTGCGAAGATGTTAGTTATACCTCAGATTTATGTTGTGGCCATCAGGCTGCGAAGTCCAGATTTTTGCATACTCCTTGTGCAACTGAGATTCCAATTTAGCCACTCACCCTACCGAATGAGCGAAGCTATTTGTGAGAGACTTGAGGAAGTGTGCTGTGTGCTTTCGGATGTCGAGAATGGCTTTTCTTTAGTGGTCTCTTCGAGGCTTTAATAATTATCCGTTAGGGCAGTAGTTCTCTACCTTTCTAACGCCGCGACCTTTTAACACAGTTCCTCATGTTGTGGTGACCCCAACCATAAAGTATTGTACACACAATGTGGAAATGGTCTTAGGCGACGACTGTGAAAAGGTAATTTGACCCCCAAAGGGGTCGTGACCCACAGGTTGACAGCTGCTGTGCTAGGGCAAGAAGCAGGCGTTGATGATGTCTTACTGAATGTTGATGCTAACTAAACTGGTTGAATGCTCTTATTTGCTGTCTGATTTACTTCTTACTTGCTAACCTTTCTTTCTTGCAATACCCTTGGTGTGAGCTGAAGCTATTTGGTTGAGTTAGTGAGCATGCAAGTCATGTAGAAATAGATGGCAAAGAAGGAAAGCTCACGGGCTTGATCTTCTAGCATTACCAATCGTGTGCAATCATCACAGGAAACACAACAAAGGGTTACCCAGCTGATTTCGCTTGATATCATGTTAGGCTAATGGCAATTACCAATTTTGTTATATGAGACCGAACTACTGAAGGAGACTAACTCCGGGATGCTGTCCCTATGTTGCAGCAAGCATTATTGATGCTATCCCTGTATAGCACTTTACTATATGAAGGCTCTGGTTATCATTACAACTGACGACCTCTTCTAAACTATAATCGTATAATCGACCTCTGGTAAACTATAATCGTATAGATTTGGCACTGAAAACACAGACACACATTACCGATATCAAGATTTTCACATTGAGCTTACTCGAACAAAATTTCGGGATGCTCAAATACTTTTCTAAAGAATCATTGCACCAAAAAGCTAATAGATCAGCCAGATCGAGCTTGTGGCAAGCAGCAAATTTAATTGCAAATCATTGCTGAAGAGCTGGAGAGCCCGTATAACGTGACCACACTGATTAGCTTGCGATATCAAGATGTAAGCAACACGGATCGACTTGTGTCGTACGTGTTTGATGGCTTCTGGGCCAACTCTGACCTGGCCACACTGGGGCTTAAAGCTGTGGCCAGTTGCTATGCCCAGCATTTTTGCACAGTCAGGCTCACCAGTAGCAGAAATAAAGAATTTGCTTCAACAGTTCCTTCCTGGAACAATAATTAACGGTTAATTTTCTTAGCCCTTAGAAGTGGAGTCTATTTCTGCTTGTTGCAAGTCAGGATGCTCTCAAAAGGGTGCATTGGCTGCGTGTCTTCTGTATGTGACATGTCACTACTGTGTAACATGTTGGTACTATGATTTTGATGGCAAAAAGGCAGCTGTCACATACTCAAGCACACATACGCATTAATTTGTGGGCATGCATGCATTCATAAGACACTCAAGCACTTGCACTGGAGTGTTTATTTGAAAACATGTGCATACCTGTACTCATACATGTACAAGCCCATATTATATATATATATATATACAATATACTATATATATATATACAATATACTATATATATATGTATATATATATGTATATAGTATACTCTATCTATCTATCTATCTATCTATATATGCATGTGTATACCTGTACTTATGTATGTACAAGCCCACATTATATATAAATATACATATACATATATACATATATATATATATATATATACATACATACAGTATACTGTATACATATATATATATATAAACATATATGTATGTTTATACAGTATATTGTATGTATACAGTATATATGTATATATCTACATTTGGTTTTATATAAGTATTTATGTATACATGTATGAGTGCTCATGTGCACATCTTTGTCTATATACTAGAGAGCTGAGTGTAGGTATATGTGCACCCCAGAAACATTTGAACTTTGTGATTTCCATTTACTATGAGACTCATATGCAGCTTTTGAACCTTGATCTCAACCCAGAGGTAAGGTGCTCGCTCTTCACGAGCCCCCCATCGCGGGTTGGAGCCCAGCAGTGGTCGATTCTGTATTGACCACTGCAATTAGTGGTGATAACCATGAAGATTATTCTGTAGCTGCATAAATGAAGCTGTTAAATCAGCTTATCTTTTGCTTAGTGCCTTGCTACTGCCACAGTATGAGATGCTTGCAGTTGGTGAAATATGACAAACCTTATTTATCTGTTGTGATGTTGCAACTGCCATCACTTCTTAGTGATCTGAACTGGCTTCTCATCAAGCAGCCTATTAGCTTCAAGGGTCTATCACTCACTTTAAGGTCTACCTCTCTGCTCCGGCTTACCTATCTGAGATATCTTCTTTTTAGGCTTTTCATCACGGTACCCACTTACCTGACTCTAGTCGTTTAGCTTTGCCTCTAGGCAACTTCAAATCCTGTTGAGACCCGGCCTTCAGTTCTTAACATACCAAAGCTTGGAACTCACTGCCAAATGATATCACTACACCCTATGGCTTGACGAAATTTATGAAGATGCTGAAAACTCACTTGTTACTTGCAGCATTTTCTCACTCAGTGTATGCTTGTCTATTATGTGCTTATTTGTGCTGACATTGACCAGGTTATTGCCAATGAGCTCCTATGCTTCATCAATAGCTTGTGCAAAGAGCCTATAACGAGTATGGCTCTCTTAGGGTGCTCTAGAATATTTTATGATTATTATTTTGGTTGTTTTACAGTTGAAAATTTATTACTTGGGCTTAAGGAACACACTATAGACTGCCATGTATTCGTGTCTGCCTTTTTGAGCAAACATGCCTGAAGTTTCACTAGGTGCCGGATGACAGTCGGCTCCTCATATCCTTCGGCTATATTAAGTGAAGATTTGGCCTACTTAATGTGTAGCAACTGCTTACAATCTTTATCGTTGACTGGCTAAAGAAAATAGCCTATACAAAGGGCTTCTGGCATGAGGCACTCTGCTTCGAGCCATCGGCATGTCGACTTCCGGCTTATATACAGCGTTCGAAGCTTGGCCCCAGTTTCTTCGCACCCAAATGGATCCGGTTCACCGTTTGCCGACTCGGTGGTGCGACCTCTTTATTTGCCGAATTTGTGCTTCCATGCATGCGTCTGTGTATCCTGTTTTGTGTGTGCAGTGTAGCACTTCAACGTGATACTCTGGAAAGCTGCAGCATGGATTTGAAGAGCAGTTGTGTGTCAGTCGTTGGTCTTGATTGCACTTGGTGTCAAGCTCACAGGAGTCCCACGCCTCGAGTTACAGGCACAATCGTCGTCATTACTCCGTGTCATCCTGCCACCATGCCAGCTGTCTGTTGGTAATGAAGGTGACTGCAACACCTTCATTACCAACAGAGGGGGGGTGGATACCCTCCTTCTCAGCTGTCCACCATTACTCATGTTTGTTTTCTGCTTGATGCTGGGCTATCCGTACCTTAAATTATGTATTGCCTACATCACGCATTTCAATTGAAGATACCAATACACAGGCCTTGTCTTTTAGGTGTCCTTCGAATTACACTAAACGAGATGAGTAAGCACACGTCTAACCTTGCTGGCCACAAGGTCGCCAAACACCAGCCTCAAACTCCGAAAAGTACTCGGATATCAAGTGTGCCTCATCCCCGCAGCCATTTGGTACAGGTACGTCCACAACGTTGCTCTGGTGCGGAGACTGTCACCATTCTTCTTTGCATTTAGAGATAGTACGGTTATTAGTTCTCAAGAGCACTCCCACTTGGCTTATGCACTCGCTTAGAAAGCCCCATTCACACATTTCAAGACACAAACAATTGCAAGACGAAAGACATTGTGACAACTCATGCAATCTGGTGTTATATGTCAATCTACATAAACATCACTGGCTTAAGCTTGCGGTCGGCCACTTTCATGCCTTGGTTGTTATTCTGGCACTATAGTAAATTAGCGCACGGAAGCCAATGAATGTGAGCTCCGTGTTTCAGTTCCTATACACACAAAGCATGTAAGTTCTTACCAACTGACTCCCCGACGGCCCTTGAATTATAGATGCTTGCAAGAAAGTTCAAACTTACCCCTAGCATTTGCTCAGCTTGTGTCAATCGTCCTTTGCATGCTCACCTCTGCTGAAATCCTTGTCGTCACGAATCAGCTGACATCTACTTTTTACCAACCCAAGTTGAGTGCCTAAAAGGGGAATTCGTTCTCCTAGATTACCATGAAAACGTTTTATTGCTCGTTAATTAAGTGAGCATTACCCTTTTTGAATTTTTGAAGTAAGATATACTTGTTTAAGTAGCATGTGCACGTACACGTGAAGCACCTGGAAAGTTAGTTGACCAGCTGCACTTACTGGTTCACATCTGTATGTGATTGCTACCTTCATACCACTGCCATTTTGGACCAATGCTCCAGCTGGGACTTGCATAAAGTTTGATTGTAACGGTATATAAATATTGAAGCCTATGGGCAAAAAGCCAAAGCATTAGCCTATTTCACAACCCACCATTGAAAGTCTTCGCATGCCATCAATGTGCAGCCAGCAGCACTGCTCAATTTGAGCATACGTGAGTGGGCCTCATGCAGGAGCGTGACCCGGCTCCGGCATTAGGGAGACTCTCAGAAATGGGAAAAAATACTCACTGTTCAGCTGCCACTGACTAGTGAACAAAACGTGATAGTTTGATGATCTCTGTAAGTGTCACCTTTCTGATGAGCAAACCTGCATTACTTGAGCTGTGTGGAACAATTAAGTAATCCAACTTTGCAGAATACAGATTACCTGTTTCGCTGTTAAACACCAAATAATATTTTTCATCTGAAATTTCTTTCCATGATATTGAACTTGAGATTATTTATTGTAATAGGTCATTGTATATGACGTCTGTAGCTCTGTGTATCTGGATTTCTCCAATAACTTTAATGTCTTCAATAATGCTGGCAGAGTTTTAATTTATTTATTATAGAAATATTCCAAAAAGGCTAAAGTCGTGAGTCATGCTGTCACAAGGACAGAATGGATTCCGTCAGATGAAGACCTTGACAAGTACATTCTCTCGGGCAGAGTCAAGTATTTGCCTAAAAGAAACCCTAAAGTTGTCCGAATTTTCTTGAGCTCAACTTTCACAGGCAGACTTCAGTGCTGCTTTTTAACATTGTTCGAAATCTCTATACGTGCTTTGCTGGGTGTGCTTATCGAATGATTGCAATGATTCGCGACAGTTAAAAATAATATAATAATACATTTGTATAGCACCCTCTGGTAACTTAATCTCTTTCTAGGCACTGTACATATAACAGTTGATGGAGGATGGCATATTTTTTAGCGCAGCTTCTTACAGTGGACTTTTTCTTAAGGCTTTTTCTTAAAAGTGCGACCAAGCCAAGGTGCCAATATGGTCAACAAGTGCGGCTAGACTCCCGGCTTCTTGTGTGCAAGAGGCTCCTTTTGGAAGAGTACGGCAAGATTTTTTCCTTCCTATGTCCCGGAACCTGTGACAGCTAGCATTGGATTACTCGTTGCATTCAGATTTCACTTCTTGTCTTCTCTAGTTTTCCTCTATCAGAGTCCCTTATTTTCATGCCCAGCAGTAAGGTGCTCCTACTTTACCGTTCAAATGAGTTGGATATATCGTTGGGTCGTGAAGTACGAGTTGTGCAGCAGGCAATTCAGGAATGCCTGCTGCCATCGAGACGGCTGATGTGATTTCTTAACTTCGTACTTAGACCAATCAAACATGTCCGGGTGAGTATGCTGCTCATTAATTGTTATCATCAAAGAGCTTCTCTGTCCTTGAGGCTAGAGGCAATTTGCAGCAGGTACTTCCATTATTACTTAGTAGTGATTCAGATTTAGTGGAGACCGTTACTGGTACAATATTCACACATTCACCACGGAGTGAAGCACTTTTCCCTTCACGCCAAATCCCTTTAGCCATATCCCTCAAGATGGCTGTCTAGCAGTCAGTGCTCTGAGCAGACAGAATACTCTCAGTAGTATGCAAAGCAAATGCTGTAAATTTGTATAATGACTTTATTATGAAAGAATAATCCTTAATAAACGGATGCATCTAATAAATTATGAACCAATTACTAAGAGACTACTATAATGTAATTGACGATGATGCCTTGGCGAAAGCCATGCATAGGAAGATCACGAAATGCACAGGCGTAGCACGGGACTTCTGGTCCCAGGGTCGGCGTCAGCTGCTGTCCTACCATTTGTCGTGGAGGGGGGGACTCGGGGCTTGGTACCCGGGTAATGAGTGATGCCTTGATGCCCTTGGCACCAAAGCTGCATACCGGAAGCTCTTCGAAAACTATGTGTAAGCAAGGGACTGTGTAGCAGCCCCAAGGTGTGGGCCCAGTTCTCTTGGGAGAGAAGCAACCGTGCTGTTGTTCAGCCCGGTAACGGTAAGTTGAAAATATAGAGGGATGAAAGGACGTTTGCCCCTGGACTTGACTTAGCTAAACAATTTCAGCTGAGATAGGGAATGATCCAACTACTTTTAGTTGCATAGCCACTGGTATGCCAATTTAATGGGCTACCCAATAAGATAACTGTCTGGTAAGTAGTTTAATAACCGAACCTAGTAATCCGAACAATTTAAGAAAGTGTTGAATACACGAGAATCGATCTTGGGAATTTGCAGATAGAGAGTGAGTGCACTGAATTATCGGTGCAGCTAATGAGGGCACGAGAGCTAATAAGTATAATGATAATAATAATAATGTACTTGATAAAGCGCCCTCAGAGAACTTAATCTCTTTCTAGGCGCTTTACATTTGCTGCAAAGGGAAATGCAATTAAATGGTAAGTAAAATCATGCTTGAAAAACGAACAAAATGAATAACATGGTTAGAGGTGACATGCACAGGGTCAGCATGCAAATGTGGTTAGTGGCAGCATGCACAGTGTCAGCACGCATAAGCACATCAAGGACGAATCACAGGGACCCACTAAATGCTGTCCTAAATAGGTGTGTTTTTAGGTTCCTTTTAAATGTGGTCAGGTCAGGGGATGTTCTGACACAGGTCGGGAGGGAGTTCCAGGCTTTGGAGCATATGAACTAAATGCACGGTCTCCAAAGGATTTAAGGTTTGTACGAGATATTTCTAGACTGTTGGATTCCGAAAAGCAGGTGGTACGATGCTTGGCCTGATGGGGGAGTATGTCGGAGAGATAGGCTGGAGCCATAGAATGAAGGGACCTAAAAGTGAGCGACAAAACCTTGAAGTCAATCCGTTGCTTGACTGGTAGCCAGTGCAGGTCGGCGAGAAGTGGAATAATGTGGCAACTGCGACGCTCACGACAGACAAGCCTAGCTACGAAGTTTTGCACCAGCTGCAATCGCCTGATCGCACATGCTGGTAGGCCAGTAAGCTGCGAGTTGCAGAAGTCGAGACGAGATGTCACGAATGCATGGACCAACTTAGATGTGGTATCCTTATCTAAACAAGCCCGAATTTTAGCAATATCATGAAGCTAAAAATAGGCAGATTTGACCGTGGAGCTTATATGGTCGTCTATCGAGAGGTAGCTTTGGAATATGACACCTAGATTTCGAGCTGATTCGACAGGAGATATGCTGGCAGAGCCAATTTTGAGTGTCAGCCTTTCCAATTTGTGAATCACACCGGGTTTGCCCATAACTAGTAAGTTAGTTTTATCGTCATTTAGATTTAGAAAATTTTCTGCCATCCATGTGCGGATGTCATCAATAAATGCAGCAAGTGAGTCGAGAGAATTTAAGGTGCTCGAAGGCTGGGAGGGATCAAAGCTAAGGTACAACTGAGTGTCATCTGCATTGAAGTGAAAGCCTAGATCGTGCTTGGCAATCACATCAGCAAGAGGGAGAGTATAAACCATGAAAAGAACCAGACCTAGCACGGAGCCCTGAGGTACTCCATATTTCAGAGGTACATCAGATGATCTTTGTCCATTCATGTCAATACTCTGGAGTCTCCCACTGAGATAGGACCTGAACCACTGCAGAGCAGTGCCAGTGATGCCCAGGCGAGATGAGAGGCGCTCTAGAAGAACTTTGTGATCGATGGTGTCAAAAGCTGCCGAAAGATCGAGCAAAACAAGCAGAGACACTATACCCATCTCTGCATTCCTAAGTAGGTCGTTGTATACCCTAAGCAATGCTGACTCTGTGGAGTGATTAGCTCTAAAGCCGGACTGGAACTTACTAGCAAGGTGTGAGGTTTCGATATATGAGTTTAGCTGGTCTGCCACAACCCGTTCCAGTGTCTTTGATAGAAATGATAGAAGGGAGACTGGGCGGTAGTTGCTCAAGTTCTCTTGGTCTAGTGTTGCTTTCTTGAGGAGAGGCCTGACTACAGCTTTTTTGAAGTATGCTGCCATTACTCCACAGCGACCATATTCTACATGTTTTCTCTGACTTTGTGAACTTAAAAACCTTTTTTAGGTACACTAGCTTGCTGGTAGGGTGACCCTTTTCTATGTTTTCTTCATTTCGGTCAAATTAAAGGCACCACAAACTCCTTCTTCATCGTCCTATGTGACTGTACCAATGTCATTGACGTGGGTACAGTAATATAATGGAGCACCCGTTCATTTCGCTATGAAGTTAACTTAGCTTCACTTGTACTACCACTAGGCCCACCACTTGGCAATTCATAGACTTCAGAGACATAAGCAATTAGAATCAGAAACCGAGTTCATGAGTTCGTCTATTACGATAGTTTCAGCGGAATAGATTGCCCAGTGAGTGTATCCGTGTATGTCAAATGAAGGGTCGGGACTGAGAGGTAGTAACCAGTAGTGATCCTTTTAACTCCAATGCGATGGGTGACTTTCGATTCTCTTACCTTCGACATTCGCAGTGTTGATTAAGGTACGATGCAATGCATGATTATTCTTCTGCGATTGCTGTGACATTGCATTTTAGATATGTACATAGAAAGAAACGCCTTATTTCAAGACGTGTATCCCAGACTTCAGGCGTACTGCAACACGAAGTACGACATGGAATTTCAGGTGAGTTATAGTTTTGTATATGTTATCTCCTGTTAGAAGCTTAACATTTAATTAACATAAGAGGGCTGGTGTTTTTTGCAGCTATTCAAATTTTTTCAGTAGTTAATAATTAGAGTTGGACTTCACAGTACTATAGATGCCTAGAGGCTACTAAGGCATGGATGAGCTAAACACTAAATGACTCGTGTCAATTTGCCATTGATAAGCAGTTCTCTTACTTTAAGTGATTTTGCTTGGTTTTTAAGTATGCATAATTTTCTTATTATATACTTTTATTTTTGTCCAATGTTAGCTATCATTATCTTTCAGAGCCCATCCATCTTCTATTGCCACCTTGCAAGGTAAAATCCTACCATCGTTCACAACCTTGGCAGATGTAAAGGCTGTTAGGAGTAAGTAGATTTTTAGCTTCCGTTTGAGTGTTGTCAAACAAAGAGATGATGTGACTTATCAGTCAATAGGAAGTTCATCACTTATTTTTCTCATAATTATACTTCTGTCATTAAGTTTGAGAAAGTTTGCTGCTATCCGAGCACGAATATCTGAAAGACACGCTCAATCGGAGCTCAGAGAGTTTGACATGCTCGAAAGCATGGCATTAGCACAAGCACAAGCAGAACTGCATCTAATCTGCATATAAATTAAAACCTAGATTGCATTTGGTGATTTCTTCCGAAAGCAGAAGAGAATTTATTGTGATTAAAGTGGACATAAAACAAATCCTTGGGGCATGACTTACTCCAAGACTCACGGAGTCACAGTTGGCGGAAGCCAAGAAGTTGAAGACTACTCTCTGACCTCTCACATTAAGTTAGGACTTGAAGAATTGCAGCACAGTGCCTGTGGTGCATAGGCGAGACGACAGGCTCTAAAGGAAGATTTGATTATCAATGGTCTCATGAGCTTATGACAAATCCTCCAGAACTAGCAGAGTGACTATATCTAAGTAATCACTAGAGCTCACTGCCCGTGGACTCGCTTCACTGAGTCTATACAATAATGTACATAAATTTACGCGTCAAATCAAGGTCAAGTCAAGGTCACATCTTTTACAGGTCTTTAACAAAAAGTTTTTTGTGTGCAAAGTCAGTAGATTAAATGCCATGCTCTGTAAAGATATGCATACGTCTTCAAAAATGCAGGGCACTTGGCTTATGTGGACGCGATATCTAAACAGTAAATGAAAAATGTATTTGACATACCAAACTGTGCATACATCTGCAAGATCAAGTTCAAGAACATTAAAGACATGTACAGCTATACTTACGACTTCGAAAACTAGCATAAGCTGGCTTCGACAAAAGCCAGTCGAGCCCAGCTTATATTTCAAATTTCACATCGCTGGGATGCAAATTGACCATTCAGAAGAAATTACCTGGTACATGGTACAACTGTTCAGGAAGCAGAGTCAAAGTCGCCTGCATAAGCACATAAGAATGCACTCGGAACCGTTGGTTAGTAGGGATATTTTTGAGTAGAATGAATTAGATCGAACACCGATAAAAATGCAGCACAAGCAGGAACATTTTTTCAACTCACTCCTGAGATAGCAAGCAGCACACCGGGTGGGGAGCCACGATTCAGTCGGTGTCCTTAAATCCGTCTTTTGTGAGAAATGCACCTTGTGAGAAATGCAGTGCAAATAATTAGATTAAGCAGGATGGATTTTTTCTCGTCATGAGTGTAACACATTACTGTGGAGGATGTCTAATGTGCTCAATTGTCTATGCAGACTAGTATCAAAATAGGTTATTATAGTAATAATAATAATAATAATACATTTTTATAATCTCCTTATAGAACTGAATCGTTTTAGCCACTTTACAGAACTTATAGTCGTTTTATTGTATCAACAGTCTGTTTGACTTGATTTTCTAAGCCGTTGGTAAAAACATGAAGCAGGCTGACGTACGCAAGCCTACAATCGTTGCTATCGTGCGGTCTAATTGTGATGTTTACGTGCAGTCATTATTGCTCCGATTTCAAGGTCGTTGACATGCGTTGGGGCGTCCGAAGCACAGCAACGAATGATCATTCTGCCGCCAAGCTGTGCATGGCTGAGCTTAAGATATGCCAGAAAGAATCTTTGGGCCCCAACTTTGTGGTACGTTATTAGATTGCAGAGAGTGAAATACAGTAGTCTGCTCTCTCGATGATCTCATCAGAGACAACTTCTCCTTGTTGCAGCTTCTCCTTGGTCAGCGATACGGCTACCGCGGCATTCCACCGGTGATTGCTAAAGATGAATTCTCCTGCCTAATAACTGCTTTAACGGCACTCAAAGTGCCAGACGCTGATGTTGAGTTTCTGAAAAGTTGGTATTTGTGTGACCTCAATGCAATACCACCACTAAGGCGGCTACAGAATCTGGATGTTATGAAAGTAAATCAAAAAGAGTTTTCTGACTCGGTGGAACCGCGGATACGGCAAATGCAGAGAGCTGCAGCTGACTGGTGCTTGAATGAAAAATTGATTGATGAGAAAAGGCATCGCACCTACTTCTGGTCTGGTAAGATGAACTTTTCTTCGACTACATTGCATGTATGAGCTCATCCGTCAGAGTAGCCTGTTGCTAGCTACTCCGCAGCTGCTAATGCACTGCAATGGTTTCAGCAAAGTAAACTTCTTGGAAAAGTTGCTGCAATTAAGATTTTATGAATTGCTACATATCATAAGTTTTGTTTTATATACTGACAGTCACTGAAGAAGAAGTCTTCAATGGTATCCTCAACGCTTTGAATCCTAACGATCACTGCCTGTGTTTTACAAGAGAGATCAAAGATGTCAACTATAAAAGCGACAAGGTCTGGCGTTTTGTTGATATGATGGAAACAGGTGAAAGTCATTGTCATTTTATTATGGATATACTATGAGTTACGGATTTCTATATTTCAGTTACCACTTACAACTGATGGCCCCTAGCTTTCTAGACTTTAATCTCACAGGCCTTCTCTTTTAATACTTACAAGCCGTATCTTATATCATACCTCTGTGAATGAATAGCAGATTCATGAGGGCAGTCTGCAGTTGTTTGTCATGAACAGCTTGAAGTAAAAGCAGTCAATGCTTTTTATTATTTCAAATTAGCTTTGATCAGAGTTCTAATTTTTCTAAATTTGCAGTGCCACGTTGGTAGTATCACTCCTTTAGTATATAGGCATAACATCACCGCCAGCTTGGCAATCTCTTATAGGTGGCATCATAGATGCAGAAGCACAGAATCTTTTGGCGTTGATGAAACAACGCGTGTACGCTGTCCTGGATAAGGATAACAGGGTTGAGCTTCCAGCTGTTCAATGGTGCGAAAAGGGCGGCACAAATGAAGAGTTTCATGCGGACTACTTACGAACATTCTGTGAGGTCTTCTATAAAAAAGTAGTCGATATGATCGACAAGGTAATGCGTGATTTCGGTTTTGAAATGCAAGGAATTTTTCGTAAGTTATGCATGTTACATTATTATTGTTATTATTGATTTACACTCAGCTCCGCTTATAAGAATACGCCCAGGCCGGTGAATAGGCATTATTATATGCAGAATATTCTCATATGTAGAAAGAGACTACTGTAGCTTAAAACACCGGGACGCAGAACTGCTATTCTTATAAGTGTAAGTATTCCTACATCCTATATTTTTTTAAGCAGAGTCGACTGTACATCATTTGTCTAGCACCATAAAAGATCTTGGATTCTATCCAAGCGCATTACAGTGGAGGCCAGGCTCGAGCCCGGATTTTAGTCGTTAAAGGCAAGCACCTACACTGTCGGTGACACCGAGTGAGAGACCTATCTTGGTTGAAGGCTCCGAATGTCACTTAGGGCTTACGGCACACATCTGATCAAAAGATAGCTTAAAACATGTTCTTTTGACATATCCTGGCTATTTCCTTCTGGATTGGAAATGCAAATGTATGTCAAAATGAACTCCAATTGGTATATAATCGCTTCTGTCTTTTTAAGGTTATAGAGCATGCTTCAACAACTTTTGAGTCTGCCGGTAATTGTTTGATGTGAAGAGAAGTTGGATTTCTGCAGGTGCGTTTTTCACGAGATACCGACGACAATAATGAATTCTTATAGAACCCTAGGATAAATACATCTCATTCGTGGTATTTTATATTGGAAACATATAAACTCATTTGTTATGACATTCGAAGTATCAGCAATTTGTTATTTTGAAACTGGTCACGGCACAAGGCAAATGATGTGCCGGGCGAGGAGGTTTCTACCTTTGCTTTAAATATCGTCAAGTCAAGTGGATGTCAGGATCTTGGTTGAGATTTTCGGGATTTAGGCGCATTGAAGCTGAAGGCAGGATCTCTACAAAGTTGAGCTTGGTTGGAAGCTAAACGATCTGAGTGAAGTGGATTATGCAAGTGAGTGCCGTGAAGTGTGTAGTTAGAGGTTATAATTAGCCTTGAATGCTTGCCTTGCCGATATTCGATCCTGGATGTCGGAAAACTTCCTGAAATTAAATGACGATAAAACCGAACTGCTTCTCATAGGATACCCCAAGCGTGTGGCTGGATTAAAAGGCTTTGCTGTTCTAATAGGTGATGCTATTGTGCGACCTTCACCACGTGCTCGTAATCTAGGTGTCGTGTTCGACAGCTGCCTCAATTTCAAAAGCTTCATTCAGAAGACTGCCTCTACAGCTAGCCATCACATCCGATCCCTATCCAAGATTAGAAGCTGTCTCCCACAGTGGCTTGTAAAAAATTTAACTAGCTCTTTAGTTCTGTCTCGGCTTGATTATTGTAATTCCCTTTTGGCTGGGCTGCCAAAGAAAGCTATTATGCCACTACAGCGGACTATGAATATGGCTGCAAGGCTGGTCTTCAAGTCCCAGCGGTTTGAGCACGTGTCACCTTTGCTGGAAGAGCTAGGATGGTTGCCGGTTGAGTAAAGGATACGGAGCAAAGTTCTTACGCTGACCCACAAGGCCCGCCACGGCTTGGCTCCTTCATACCTAGCTGAACTGCTGCATCAGTTTCAGCCTGTTCGCGCCCTCAGGTCCTGTGTGGACAATAAATTAGCTGTCCCATTCCTCCGCTTAAAGACAGTTGGAGACAGAAGCTTTAGCTCTGCAGGTCATAGACTGTGGAACTCGCTTCCACAATTCTTACGCAGCGACATCTACTCTCCAACTGCCGACTATGGCACATCTTTTTCAGCGGTCCTGAGCTGCTACTTCTATGCTACTCACTACCTCAACTGCTCTCCTAACTCTGCTATGCTTGCCACTTTCTCTTTGATGCGTGAGACGAAGTCTGTTGGGTACCGAATGCGTACCGAAAGCCGCTTAGGCTGTGAGTGTGCTATACAAAACTCTCCTGTGTAACACCCACATGGTCTTTATGACTTTGTGGAGTTACTGACGGAAATGCATTACATTACATTACATTACATTACATTACATTACATACATTACATTACATTACATTACATTACATTACATATACATTACTGTCAGGGAACTAGAGCTCATTGACATTTTAAATAAGAAACACATCGACCGATTAGTTTTAATAAAAAATCAAACAAGCTGTAATTTTATACGTTGAAATCGGTGACTCACACGAATAATTCAAATGCTGTGACACATAAGTGGGTTTTCCGGCTTTGCTTAAATAATCTTCTAAGTCGAGGTATGCCGGGAGTTTAGGTGTTAGATATTTCCTGGGTTTAGATAAATTAGAATTGAAGGAGGATCTCCAAAAGGTTTGATCTTAGTAGGAGGGAGGTGCAGCTAAACAATCCGAGTGAAGTGGATAGTGCAAGGAAATGCAAAGGAGAGGATAGTTTAAATGGTTTTCTATTACACATCCAAAAGCCTTTGTTGCCTTTCTATCAAATCAGAGCCACACAATATTCAATTATAACTAAATCTTATGCCAGTGTTCTCTATTTAAGTGTTTTGGCATTGCACCATCGTTATCATGTGCCAGAAGTGTCGGCATTGCTTTCTTAGTGTCACTCTGCAGCTAATGCATCGAAAAGATCAACATATAATGAGATTTTACTCACTAAGCTTATGTAAGCTATTTTAGTACTGTTCTAAAAACGATGTCACTTGCTCTTTCCTAAACTGTTAGACTATTTTTTCCTGAATTTAACAGCCACGGCCTATCCAATTCTTATTGAGCACTTTAATTCTAACTTCGTAGACATGTAGGTTCTATTATCGATTTCCGAAAAATATCTCTGATTGCTCATGTGTACCTTTGAGTGTCTTACTAGGTTCATTCTTACTTACTTTTTTATTCTGTTGGTGAACATACTTTTTTCTAATTCGCTTTACAAAATTTTTTTTAGCCGAGACTGGCCCTTACTACAAGGAAGCATTTATGCTTTGCATGGAAGCAACTATGCTTTACTTAATTTGGCCACCCCTTGCAAATGCTTCTGGCAGCAGATGCCCCGCCGGCATGCATCAGGCTAAATACCTCAATCCTAATTAGAGATATTTATACCAGACCGATCATATGTGGAGTCTCTCAAGGATCCATCCTTGGTCCGTTGCTGTTCTCCATGCATAATCAATCCCTGGGAAAAGTGGTCAAGGCCCATGGAATAGGATATAACTTTCATGCTGACGATACGCAGCTGTATTTGTCATTTAAACCCTCGGAATCGGCTTCAGCAACTGATAAACTGAATGCTTGACAACATTCGATCCTGGATGTCCGCAAACTTCCTTAAACTAAACGACAAAAACGGAGGAGCTGCTGCTCTCAGGACACCCGAAACATGTGGCTGGACTAGAAAGTGTTGCCCTTATAATAGGTGATGCTATTGTGCGACCGTCACCATGTGCTCGGAATTTACTTGTTGTCTTTGACAGCAGCATACAGTTTGAAAGCTTTGTTAAGAAGACTGCTTTCTCAGCTAGCCATCACGTGTGATCCCTATCTAAGATTAGGAACTGACCTCCATGGTGGCATGCAAATAATGTAACTAGTTCCTTAGTTTTGCCTCAGCTAGATTAGTTCAATTCTCCTTTGGCTGGGCTACCGAAAAAAGCCATTTGGCCACTGTCACTGCGATGAAATGGCTTGGCTACAGATCTAGTTGGAAAATCCCAGAGGTTTGACCATGTGCCTCCTTTGCTCAAAGAGCTTACATGGCTGCCTGTTGATCAATGGCTGCAGAGCAAAGTTCTTACACTGACCCACAAGGCCTATCACGGCTTGGCTCCTTCATACCTAGCTGAACTGCTGCATCAGTTTCAGCCTCGTCGTGCCCTTAGGTCCTGTATGGACAATAAATTAGCTACTCCATTCCTGCTCTTTAAGACTGCTACCGACCGAAGCTTTGCTTTGCAGGTCCTAGACTGTTGAACTCGTTTCCACAATTCCTATGTAACTACTCTGACAACTATTACTCTTACGACTACTCTTCTGCTTCCCATTTTGGCACATCCTTTCCAGCCGTCCTAGACTGTTACTTCCATGTTACTCACTACCTCAACTGCTCTCCTGACTGCTATGCTTTTCAGTTTCTCTTTGTTGTGTGAGATGAAGACTGTCGACTACCGAATGTGTACCTAAAGCCATGCAGGCTGAGAGTGCACTATACAAAACTTTCCTACATAACACCCCCATAGTCTTTGTGGAGTTACAGATGGAGATACATACATACATGATTGGTGTTGATAATAATAATAGTAGTAGTAGTAATACACTTGATAAAGCGCCATCGGAGAACTCAATCTCTTTCTAGGCGCTTAAGATTCGATAAGCCAGTTAATGGGGCTGTAGCTCAGTTTAGCTCTACAGGTCGGGCCAACCACTGCCTGGATATTATGCTGCAACTAACTGTCAGTTTCTATATTTGGCCCTTCAGTTGTGCATTGTGTTTAGCTGATTCTCTGTTACAACCTCCAGACAATTTCAAGTTTTTTTCTCTTTCACTTTTAGGTTTCTTCACTCTCTAGCTCAAGCCTGCCTTCTAGAACTACTCCCCAACCAGGCTAGGCATTGTACCACCAGCTTTTCTGACCCAAATTGTTTTACTGTGTCTCGAAGCGACATTAAGTTATTTGTGGTCCTTTCTTTTAGTTTGAATGCTCTCAAAGCTTGGACTTTACTCTCGACTGATGTCACGGCATTCCTTTCACTTAATGCAATTAAAATGAAGCAAAAACCGCACCGGTTACTCTCAGAATTGCTCGGTCAATGTGAATCGTCATTGTAAAGTGCCAAGAAAGATATTAAGTTCTCTTAGGGTGCTATACAAATGTATAACTATCATCATTATTGTTATTATTATGATTATTATGCCGTAGAAGCTGCTGAACTAATGTCATTAGCCATAAATGCAGCTCTGGAAATGGTGCTAATTCATGGAGACTTGTGCAAATACTGGTAGATCTAGTATTTTGAACCATGTCTTACGATTCGTAGGTTTAGCACCAGCACTCGTTGGTATGCTGAGGGCAGCAGACATTCAATAATAATATTGCCTAGATCTTAGTATGATGAGAGCAACGTTTACTTAGACCACTCTAGTCCGTAGCCACAGAGCAACATATTTACTGTGTTAGCCATGCATTTCCACTTACTTAGTAACCCAAAATCCAGGTGACTCAAATGAGACCCAAAGTAAATGTCAAAACCATCAGTATAACTGGTTGAACTTTACATGGACTGGGCTTTGATCATGCTAACCATATTTAATGATAGAACTATTTCTTAATAATTATTATTGAGTATCGAAAAAATCTCTAGGGTTTCATTATATGGACGATAAAGTATGCCAACGTTTCACTGCCCTCCTTAAATTAAGGCCTTCCTCTTCTGGGATAATAAAAGAAACCAAACACAAGCAAAGTAGTAGTTATCTACTTTTGGCTTCCTTAAGTCTGCTGGCTCTAACATAAATTACCACGAGGGGAGGTCAGATGGTTTCTGAGGCTGCTGTCGTTGTAGCCATCGCATCATCTGCATATTCCCATGCAGCCGCAAGAGCATCGAGCTATGCTTTAATACGTCTCACGAACCCTCGGCTTTTCAAGCGTTGATGTCATCTGCAGTGTTAAAGTTTCTGGAGTCATGCCAGTGCCTCTAGCTCTAGCCGTATCTCAATAGAAAATCAGAAAAAATCGCAAAACTATTATGCGATAAGTGCACACAACACGAAGGGAAGCAAGCCTCTATGCGCAGCTGGACAATAGACTGCGACTTATACATATAATGCTTGTCCATAGCATCGTTTCACCAAGTCAGCTTTGTCTGTCTTATCACCATCTTAACAGTCTAATAATGCTTGGCAGTATCCAATAGGTTTCTTAGGAGAGCATACACATGCAGGCAGGCTTTGAGAAAACAGTGAGCAATTAAGTTTTGCTGCGAATCAGAACACAAGTCGAATCCATTCGCTTTTGTGACGCACCGATTCAGCAACTGAAATTAATCGTAGCTGCAGACAGTTGGTTAGCATACAAGAGCAATACAATGATGCCATTGACCTTATCCAGTATGACAACCTGAGAATCAAAGCTCTGTACAAGCTCTTCACTTAGGTTTGAGCTGGAACAGATTAACCGATTCAGAAGCTCTTAGACAGTAGCAGGCCAGCAGTTAAATGTGAATGAAGCTCGCCGAAGTTTGCTGGCAAAATGGCAAGAACATGCACAATTGCAGCCTGTGCAATCGCACTAAGAGACTTGGGGGCTATAGTCTCTCATGAGAATTGTGACACGTGAACAGCACACGGCAGGTGTGCCACTGGGATAAAAAAATATTAGCCTCCAGGACGCCTGCACGAAACTCTCTCTCTCTCTCTCCCCCTCTCTCTTTCTCCCTCTTTCGCTCTCTCTCTCTCTCTCTCACCTGTACAGAATTTAGTCGAGAGGTCCACATTTGCTCTAGCCTGGCAACGAACATCATTCCTAACAGAGAGAAATCTTTTTAACGAGCTGCAAAATCCTACTTGAAGAGTGCTCACAGCTACATATATATGTTGAATGCTGAATCCTTTTTCTAAAAAATTGATTGCTAATACTATCCTCGTGACTATCGTCAGTCTGCAGTGAGGTCAGTCCAATGATCTGTAGCCTAGCTAAAATGTAGCAACTGTCTGCGAAAGCCGCGACAAGCTGGAACACATCAGGTCAGCTGTTATGTCAATTCAAAGTAAGCGGTGTGCAAGAAGCTAGGCCGTCTCTCTCTCTCTCTCTCTCTCTCTCTCTCTCTCTCTCTCTCTCTCTCTCTCTCTCTCTCTCTCTTTACTAGCAAGCTCTGATGCACGGTTAGAGGATTTACTTTATGACACCCCACCCAACCCGACTTCCGGCCATATTCACTCAAGGTCAGCATTAAGCCCCACTGAAAAACCCCTTGCTACGGGCCTCCATGTATGACTGTGTTAGCACCCGGCAGTCTTAACAGACTAATTTGGCATGTCTGTAGCCACATTTACATACTTCTCTCCATGTTGTGTCTCAGGAGGCTAGTTGGTGTTACTCCTTTGATCAACATGTGATGTTTAATGCATGACAGATGCTCTCGTGACCGGAACACGGCAATTCATAGGCTAGCAAAGGGGCAGGGTTTAGTAAAACATCAGTAGTGACTCATTCCAGTGAATTTTCAAAGCAAATCGGAGTCATCTTAGCCCTTGACATGCTATCTCAAAGTAACTGCTTTGAGTTTCTGTCGATTACTGGACCGCATTGAAATTTGAGTGACTGCATTGTGCTCTAAACTGATTAACTACTAATATGGTTGTGAATAGTCTCAAAAAGGTTCTAGCCTCCCAAGTCAAGGAGTTTGATGAAAATGCTATTCCGTACCAAAGCAAGGATCAACTTCATGTGTCTTCTAAGGTACTCGTAGATTTGTAAGTGTTAATAAGTCATGCTCTGTTACTCTATGGCTGCAAGTGCATGAAGACCTGGTTCATGCTGACTTGAAACATTACATGGAATTTGTATTTGTTTCCAAATTAGCCCTTATTTTATCTGCTCATATTTATAAGTCTGCCGAGTATGTCACTCGACTCAAGTCACTTTTCTGCACACAGCTCTTTACTTAGCTGGCATCACAATATTACTCGGATAGGGTCAGTGCTTTTATTCATAGGCTAGTGAGGTATACACGGTACTTATGCATTAGCGGTTTCTTGTTCAAGCACACTAACTTGAATGCATAGCTTAGGGTTTCAGCAGCTTCTGAGTGGCAGCAGATTAGGGGAGTTGTGTAACGATAGAATCTAGGGGCTGCACTAAGCAAAAAGGGGAGAGAAAACTAGCAATGCCACCACTTGAAACTCGCTTTCATATTATATTTAAGGTAACCTTATCATAGAGTTTTCAGAAAATCCTCCAAGACTATGCTGGTTTAAACTAAATTACAAAGGAAGTGGAGTGCTGAAAAGCATATGATGTCATTCGTTGTGGATTTTTTAGGATTTGGTAGTATGGAAAGAAAACATATGTCTCCCAAGGATTAATATTAGTGAGAGGAACAAGTAGCACCTATGATTTGCACAAATCCTGATTGCATTTCTTGAATTTTGCTATAAATAATTTTTTTTAGTGCTGTCTTTGTTTTGAAGCACGGGTAATCCTGTGATTTCGTCAAGCTTGCAATCCGACTGCAGCTACCCGAGTTTGTTTTCTTGTCTTTTTAGACTGCTACAAAAGATAATATCATGTTAAAAATGAGCAAGTCACCATTGCTATCGGAAATCATAGAGCACAGTCACCAGGCAAAGGCAAAGTTGACTACTTTCCAAGGGCGTGCTGACATTTTGGACCAAATTAAGAGCTATGTCAAGTCCGATAAGAATTTTCCACTCACGATTTACGGGGGCTCTGGATTTGGGAAGACCAGCATCTTAGCAATGTCCACTATCAATGTAAGTGGTTTTTTGGTAGGCCTTCCAGTTTTTTGAGTGCTATGGATTAGCTATTGACGGTGAAGTCGCAATCTAGATAAGTGGTTCTTATAAGCACGGCCACTGTCAATTTAGAGTCTAGCTGAGAATAGTCGAACTAATAGCCGAATTTCACTCGACTTTCGGTGCAGCCAGTTCATGTTAAGTCATCTTAGGTTGTGTTGTAAATGCCTATCCGAAGTTTTAACCAATCAGGCTAGGCATAATATAATATAATATAATAATTATATAATTCATTTGTATAGCGCCCAAAGAGAACTTAATCTCTATCCAGGCGCTTCACATGTGCCTCGGGGCTCGAGCCCACGACCTCAGTCAGACCTTGGTCGGGGCGAGCACCTTAACCGCTGGACCAAACCAGCTAGGCATCGTGCCCACAGTCTACCGACTCAAGTCGTTTAGTTATGACTCGAACCAATCTCAAATCCTTCGGGCCTTTATTTTGCATGCTCTCAAAACCTGAAACTCACTACCGACTCAAATCACGCCATCAGCATGACTTGATGACATTTACAAAGAAGCTGAAAACCCACTTGCTCATCATTGCATTGGCTGGTCCCAGAACATTGCCATTTGCATGCATGTCTGTGCAGGCATTGTGCATCTAACCACTTGCCAATAGCATGCTTACTTTGAACTCATGTAAAGTGCCTAGAAAGAGAATTAGTTCTCTTAGAATGTCATCCATATGTCTCATAGTTATTATTGTTGGTATTATTATAATTGTAACTATTATTAAAGAAGCACTAATAAATAATCAGTATGACAAGTAAGCTGCTATAGGGCTGGTAATTAAATGAGTCCATTATATTCAGCTACTTTTTATATTCAGCTATATTCAGCCCTCTTTGCAGAAGGAGCTGCGACAGCTCCTGGTTGATGAATGGATACAGAGTAAAGTTCTTGGTGTGACCTGTGACTTGTAAGGCCCGAACTGACCCAGCTTCTTCATAGCTAGCTGAACAGCTGCACCAGTATCAGCCTCCTCTTACACGTAGGTCCTCTCAGGACATTAAGATGTTAACCGTTCTATTCTTTTACATGAAAACTGTTTTTGGCAGAAAGTTTTCTCTCAATGTCCTAGACTCTGGAACTCACTTTCACAATTCCTTTGTAGCAACAGCTTCTGATTTGGCACCAATTCTTTCACATCCGTTCCAGCTGTCTTGTACTGCTGCCTCTAGCGTGGCTGTTGATATATTCACGACAGACTAGCCTGCCTACTATTAGCATTTTATTGCACGAGCAAGAAGACCTGCAAGGATAGAGTTATACAAGTCTAGGCAGGATATCACGAATGCGTCGAATTGTTTTGGTATCCCCTGAGCAGACACAAATTTCTGCAATATTAATAACATAATATCAGCTGTAGCTGCTTTTACACGGCAGATTTTCCTCCTGACCAACGCCGAATTTCCTCCTAGTTAGGATGTTTACACGACAGATTCGATGGCAGACTTAGTCCAGCCCATTGCCTGTGCTCTAATCTGGAGCTGGTATGAAAGAGGGTTTCCCCAAAAAGACGCTAGGCCATCTCCCACAGAAGTTGAGTTTGTCGCTGCAGTCATCATTATAGATTAATGTGAGAAGAATATAAATAAAAGGAAGATATAATAAAGCTTTTTCGGTAAAGTGAGCAGTACCAAGTAACGTGTGCTGCGACGTGTGTGTGTGTGTGTGTGTGTGTGTGTGTGTGTGTGTGTGTGTGTGTGTGTGTGTGTGTGTGTGTGTGTGTGTGTGTGTGTGTGTGTGTGTGTGTGTGTGTGTGGCTGTATAGTGCTAAGTACTGGGACGTTAGGGATTTTTTGGTGTCTTCTACGTAGAAAAGGCTTAAGCCTCAGCCACAACGCATTAGCATCCAATGTTCGAGGACCCCGGGCTCCTAAATGTGGTGACCTATGTTGACGTAGTAGCCCAAATCTGTGGGACATCAGTCCGAAATCTGTGCAAGATTCTGCTGTGTAAACGCAGCTTTACTTCAATGTGGTACTAATGTAGTCATGTAGAAAAAAAGAATTGTGGAACAGAATACCCAAATTTCGAGAAAAGACAACAGAGGAGATACCCCATTTCAGTTTCCGTGTTGCTCTAGGTTTGCTGTAGCTATTAGGCGGATTTTGTTTTGATTCCATTTTAGAAAGTTTTCTGTCTTCAAACTGTGAATGTCGCCTATGCAACAGCAACCTCTAAGGCTTCCCGATTGGCCATCGACCCTTGATATATGCTGTCGGAAATCTCTCTCTAAGATGGCAGTGCTGGCTTGGCTCAATAATTAAGGTGCTCGCCTGGAACAAAGGTCTGGCCGAGGTCGTAGGCTCGAGCCCCGTGATATATGTGAAGCCCTTGAATAGAGACTAAGTTCTCTTACGGTGTTATGCAAATAAATTATACACACGCACACACGCACGCACACAAAAAATACACACACACACACACACACATATATATATATGTATTACATATGTGCTAATATATATATATATATATATATATGTGTATATATATACATTAACACATATGTAATACACACACACACATATATATATATATGTGTATAAGATAGGACCTAAGCTACATCATTTATAATTTAGAGCCTAATCATAGGCCAAAACAGTTAGCATCCGAAATTCTATGCCCTCTGTTATGATCACATCGATATATAGTTCATTAAGGGGAAATGATAACTTGACAATTGGCTGCTTAATGTCTGATTATAAACAACTATTTCCTTAGGCTGTAACAGCTACCTTACGTAACTACTGAACTGTATAACGAAATGGTGCTGTTTGCATGAGCTTGAACTCATCAGACATTCGAAAGAGTGATTTATTTTAGCCCAGATAATGCTTTTTCCGTTCATAGGTGTTCGAGTGGCTAGCCGATACTCAGCAGTTGCTAGTCGTGCGCCGCTTCTTGGGAACCACTCCTGACAGCACGAATGTAGAATCGCTGCTTTATAGCATTGCTGCACAAGTCAAGCAGTACCTGAGCATCCATTTACCGTTTGTGGAGGATCCACTTATGATTTTGAATGTCCTCGTTAAGTGCATTCCAAAGGGGGTGATGCTGGTCTTGTTTTTGGACTCTCTCGATCAGCTATCTGCTGCTGGCAAAGCACACACTCTGGCCTGGCTTCCCTTGGAATTGCCAAGCAACGTGAAGATCATCGTCTCTACACTTCCAAAGGAGCTTGGTCTGCTGGACACTTTAAAATCGCGCGATTACCCTGAAACGTTATTTATCCAAGTTGAAGTCTTGGATGTTGAGACATCGATGCAGTTGCTAAAAGGATGGCTTGCTTCACAACACGCACGTCTGTCTGACAGCCAGCTCGATATGATCAGTGCGAAATTTCGAAGGGTGTCACAGACGAGTCCTCTTTATATCAAACTCATGTTTGACATTCTGAAAGACATTCCTTCTTATTTATCAACTGACAAGTTTCGCCAGGTATTTGACCACCTTGACAGCCCAGCAAATTGCATCCAATATGTCATCGACGAGCTTCGTAGCAAGCATGGCAAGTAAACTAGTTTGAATGTAATTTTCTTCCATTTTATGATGCCTCGGATTTAGTATTAGATCCAGTCATTCAAATTTGTTGTGCTTTTAGGGTTTACTTTGGTCGATACAGCATTTGCATTTCTTCACCTATCCAACCAAGGATTGACAGAGAGTGAAGTTGTTCATTTGATTTCTCTGGACGAACTCGTACTCAACGATGTCTTTCAGTTTCACATGCCTCCTCTTCGAAGATTACCGGCACTGCTTTGGGCACGAATTCGTCATGATGTGTCCGAATACATTGTGGAGAGAGAAGCAAATGGAGCCAAGGTACTTTGTGTGATGTGGTGGGATGCAGAAAACATTTTGGCAGTAGAAATATCTGCATTGTATTCCTTGTTTAATCAGCTAAGTATATTTCTGGTCTTACTGATAATCTGTCTGCCGTTATTAGTATTTTCTGTTGGTATACGAATTTGAACCTGTTTTGACAAGTAGGCAGGAACACTAGATCTAAGCTGGTAAATGCATTTGTGACATCCTGTTCCGACATTCGCTCGATAACATATGCAACTGTAAAAAACGGAATAAGACTAGGTGCTTTCTTGCAGGTCGTCCGGCCTGCGTAATCAGAGGTTTGCGCTGTGTGCAAAATTGTTCAGCCAGGTGTGTGGCTTTGTGCATCGCAATTTCAAGATAACAATAATAATCGTAATATTATTAAAACATTTGTGTCTCACTCTTAGAGAAATTAGTCTTTTTTCTAGGCACTTTGAGTACACTGTGAAGCATAATCAAATGGTTAGTAATATCTTGCACAAGCATAATATGGTTAGAGATGACATACACTTATCAACAGATCACACCACTTCTCACCAACCACTACTTTCTCCCACTCAAATAACATATTGATTTCAAGGTTTTGTCACTCACTTTTAGGTCCCTCCATTCTCTGGCCCCAGCCCATCTATTAAAACTACTCTCCCATCAGCCAAGGCATCGTACCACATACTGTTCTGACTCAAATCGTTTAACGGTGCTTGAACCAACCTCAAATCCTGTGAAGATCATGCCTTTAGTTCGTATACTCCCAAAGCCTAGAACTAACCCCAACTGACTTCACGACATCTCTGGCTCGACGACATTTAAAGTAAGCTACAACCCACGTGTCCCTGAACGCATTCACTGGGTCCTTGTAAATTGTCCATCGGTATGCTTATCCAGGCTGACACAGTGCATGTGACCACTAACTATATTATGCATGCTGACACTGTATGTTACCATTTAACATAGGGTCATGCTTCCTTTATAGTCTGTCTAAAGTGCCTAGAAAGATATTGAATTATCTGAGGATACTATTTAAATGTATTATTATGATAGTTATTATTAAGAATCTATCTCCACTGTTACTTTAGGTTTAAGCAATTGAAACTGACCTAAAATTAATAAGTACTACAAGGATTGGGAACAGCTTGTGCTTTTTACTTTTAAATTCCTTCAGCTAGTATCCTCTTTTGAAATGAACAAGGGACCAAATTCAGGGCTGAGATCAAATTCAGGGCTTAAATATATTTAATGTATAGGCTAGTGACGTACCCAAGATTCATTGACTTGATCGCATTGCAGTGGTACAAAAAAGGCTTGAATAAGTCACGAAATTGAAATGCCGCATTTTACTTGTACCATTAGACTTTTATAGTTAAGTGGTAAAAAACATGTAATGTTTAACCCTGTCATAGTTTGAATAACGTACAGAATACAGGTAGATCTGTAGGTAGACATATGCATTTAAGCATTCATGAACGGTTGGAATGCAGAAATATTACATACTGACACTGTGCATGCTGCCAGTGACCATATTTGCGGCCCTTTGCATGTTACCTCTAACCGTGTTATGCTTGTTGTCATTGAGCATGCTATCACTGCTATTCGATTATGCTTCATTTTCAGCATATTTAAAGTGTCTAGAAAGAAAGTAAGTTTTTGAGTGTGCTTTACAAATGTATTATTGTTACTATTATGACTTGTAGTGAATTGTATGGCTAGTTATCTTCTAGCTTGTTCAATAGTTACATGTTCGGAAAACTGATTTTCAGTTTCTCTAATATTACTGTCGTCTGTAGGTTTTGGCGTGGTACCACCGACAATTTATTGAGTACGGCGAGAAAAAATTCGTCCAGGAATGCCTACCAGACAGGAAAAGGGAGTTGCTGTTGCTCATGGTCGACTTCTTCATGGGTGTTTGGGCAAATGGTACTATGAAGGGGGGGCCTTCTAACGTAGTTCTATTACTTCAATTGTCAACTGCGCCGGTTATGTGCACCCAATCTTTTTCGTTCTCTAAAGTAAACATTCTTTTCAGAGCTCATTGTCATCAACATCATCAAGATCAAAGGTTTTTTATTTCCTTTGCTGAGTTAGAAGCTGGGTTGTTATTCTGGACCATGTGCTGTGGCTCACTTGTAGTTGCAATGTTTTGGTGTCTTACTATACTTCTTGCCATCTGAAGCATTTGAGATGCAATGCGTACAAACTAAACGCATTGATGCAACTGAAATAGCTGACAATTGCTTTGCCTTCCAGGGAAGCCGAAACCTTTTATCTACAGCAAATCAATGGTGAAGAAGTTGCAGCTTTCGTCCGACCACGGAGAGGCCGACCGTTTTGTTCCTGCCCAGCCCAATATTCTCAGCAACCAAAAGCCGAACCTCCGAAAGCTCAGCCAGCTACCCCCACTGCTCGTGGCAACTGATAAGCTTGACGTGTTTCTCATAGAGGTCAGTGGATCTCTAGTTTTTGCTTAGCGCTTCTATACTGCTGTACTGTGTGCACTGTTGGCTGTGGTCAATGGCAACCAAACAAAGCAGGAGGTTAAGCTAAGCGCCTAGCACTAAACCGATGGGGCATGGGTTAGGTATGCCTGCACACACACACACACACACACACATACACACACACACACACACACACGCATGCACGCACACGCACGCACACACACACACACAATCACGTGCCCGTGCGCGAGTGCACACACACACACACAGACACACTCATTAATGTATGCGCATATCTATTTAATATGGTCATAAGGTGACCGAGGCAGGTCCACCGTGATGCTTTTGCCATAATCATAGACCGAAATTATCACAATCCAACATTTGATACCCTGTATAGTGATTACATATACTAGTTTAATTTATTTAGTGGAAGTAATGAAAGGAAAAACAGCTGCTGAATGTGGTTTAGAAACAACTACACCACAGTACCTGCAAATGTTGGCCACAAGTCTTGCTAGTACCACGGTGAGGTCTGTAACTTCGATCCCTGCCACTAGCATTGATGGCTGAAGCTTCTTGTTCAGTTTGCACTCGTCAGCTGTCTATCTGTTTCAGGCGGCTGTCTGTCTCAGCTACCTGAGTGACTCTGGAAGGCCGGCAGCTGATTAGCTAATTCAGTTCAGCTGTCTGGTCGCTCTGCTACCCTGGCGCCAGCACGTGGTCTTGCAGCGCCGTTCGGTGGCTTTGACTTTGAAGGAGCCGAAACCACATGCTGCCTCTGCTCTGCACCGAGCTGCAGGCTGGGAAGGAGCCTGCAGTTAGCCAGCCAAGGAAACTTAGTTAATCTTACCTCTGACACCAGACCTATCCAAATTTCTAGCAATGGCTCTACCCTATCTGAGGATGTAGGCATTTTTTCTACTAAATATACAATTTTACCTTACCCTTATCGGCCAAAGCATGCGGTTTATTTAACATCTCTATTACAACACTGAGATGGTCAATAATTGACACCTTATGACCTAATGGTCTGCTCTGAGATTGGCAACGACTCCTTAATCCCAGGAGATAAGATGCTCCCTCTTCACGACCGAGGTCATGGGTTTGAATCTTGCAGTAGGCGATCCTTTATTGCCAACTGCAAGAGGCTGCATTATACAATGAGGCTGCTAAATTCAACTTTATTTTTATAGTACATTTTTATATTATTTCATTCATGTAGCAGTGCCGAGAGATTTGCACAAACAGCTATGCAGTTTACGATCTACCGTGTTTCTAGGCTATCATCCAGCGATGCATTCAGATGTAGGTGGAAGTTAGGGAGATCCATGGTTTGGCTAGTAATTGAGAACGGTTGCAGGTTTAAACTGTCCCAAGCCGAAAAAGGATGAGCAAGTTTTGCCAGCTGGTGTGTTAGATGGTCTGTCATAATCTAGTTTAGTGGACAGAGAGCCAATTAACACAGCAGCTGACTTCTGCTGGCTTCGGGCAACAGAGAGAGGGAACAATTTAGTAACCGCTGAATATGTCATGCTAGCTGATGTGCTGAATGTCCGTCGGTAGTCTGGCCCAGAGCCCAACCAAGCCAGTGAGCTTATGTCAGCTGGTTTTGCTGCCTCCAACTGTGTACTCAAACTCAGATGCTTGCAATGGTTATTACATGATGATCACGATATAAAATTGTTGACATAGCTAACACTTTAAAAAGGTAGACACCTGATTTTCAGATCATTGGCAGCATTGAACCTTTAATAAGCATGTTTGAGACGTACTCATGGACCGAAATCTACCAGGTGTTGGAGAAAGTTCATGCAGATCGTGAGTATGCAAATATCGTCTGCCTCTATTTAGAACAGTTTTTTAAGGCTCTTTTACTCCATATAAATGAGGTTGTTAAATCAGCTTGTCTTGTCTTGTTATTAGGCATCTGCTTTAATATCCTGCTCACAATCCAGAGACTAGTTCCTAATCGTGATAAGTCCAGTAAACCAACTTTCCACTACTTCCTTGTTACTCCTCCATGCTTCACGATGATACCCCATTTTCAATCTACAGCATTGTCGAAGCTGTGTGCCATAAAAACACAGTATTTATGCATACTACTCTAAGCTGCTTGAAGATTCCTTGCTGTTGCTGACACTATCTGTTGTGACTAAACAACACACCTTTCAAGGTCAAAGTCAACGACATGTCTGCTTAGCTATGGTCAGACTGGGGGAGGGAGTGTTGAACTACCAACAAAGGCTCCAGCAAAGCCCAGCCTAATGATTCATACTCATCCTTAGTTTACTCAGACAAAGGGAGGACATTGGGTATCACCAGAGATATGTCAGACCCTCTGGCTAAAATTAGCAGTGGCTCCTAATTGTTTTAAGCTGGTGGCCAAAATCGCCCACTTTCCGGCCATTGCTGTGCTAGATCACAATTGGACTGCCTGTCATTGATGCTTGTTACTAGTTATGGGGTTGAGTAATTATTCGAGGTTCAAGCCAGCTAGCTTTACTAGGCAGAGGTTCATCAAGTCAGCTATCTTCTATGAGTCTTAAAGGGAACAGTCACGGTCTCAGGGCATCCTCCCAATTTGGCATTGAAGCTGGCCACAAAGTTGGTGGTTCCTTCCTCGTCTGAATACAGCTCTAGTCACAGGAACGTGCGAAGTCGCCGAGGGCCCCCCTTGCCGTACTGACATTAGCAGTAGGCTTGGAAGATGACGGCGGACTGGAAGTGTCGGCTATGGTTAATAGACCTTTGCCGAGGGACATTTGCCGTAAGTACACTGAAAATTTGTATTGGCTTGGTCTGTGCTGCTTGCTGTCGGCAATCAACTAAATGATTCTAAAGGATGGCATTAGTAATTCGGCAGCAGTGAAAGTCTGAGCATGTGCTCTAAGAATAGATTGGCATGTCAGGAGTGACATTGCTAAGGCCACCGGTTACCCTCAGAATTCTTTCAAAAATTTTGTCATGCATTGCTAAGGTTTATACGTCAATAGCAGAGCCATATGTGCCCAGAATATACATGCGTGACTACTTTCTCATGTTTTGAAGTTCCCAAAACAGACTTTTCTATCGGGCTTACTGCACAATATCCTGTAACCTGTATATACGCAGGTTTTAGTAGGCATGCAAGCATGATCAGGTGTTTGCATTCATTTTCCTGACTCGCTACGTTTTTCTACCTGCTAAGTAGAATCCTTACCCGTGTAAATTAAACATCCTTGTTAAATTAGTACTGCTGGTCAAACGAAACAAATTATGGATACAAAATATGTATTCACCGGGAAGGCATGCTGTTTGCTGCAGGGAGTCAGGGACCGGTAGCAGTCACAGTCTGCTAAACTGATGCCGATAATTGCCTTGTCTTCCCCTAATCAACTGGTGGGTCAGTAATGGAAGGTCATGCTTTATGTTTAGGAAGTAAGCTTATACAGTTGCTATGCTATATATCTTGGAAAGCTTGCTAGAAATCGACTAGTTACCTGCCATCGTTTCACTCTGGATTATCTTAGTATATTCACGGTATGGAAATAAGTTTTAGACACGAACCGTTTTATATAATGTATGTTCCTATACAGTTTTGTAGTGTTTTTTGTTCTCGTGCTAAAATTGGGTCAGCATGACTACCTAAATATAAATTTGATACACTTTCTGTTTACAGTGCCCCTTATGAACCATCGGGAGCAATGTTTAGTTCTACTTATGGTAAGACAAGCTTTATAGCCTTTCAGAAAGATGTACCATTCTGAAATTAACGAATAATGTAAGCTCTGGTCTAAAAATTTCATTTCTGTCCCTTTGATAACCGTTTTGGGGTGTGGCCGATTATTTACATCCATAATTGGACAAGCATAGCCTTCTATATTAGTGCTGAGGATCGTGACAGATGATTGATGGCCTAGGATGATAAGCCTGGCATGTTCATATTGGAAATATTCCAGCATAATATTGCCTAAGATTAACTCTTCAAGGTAAAGCTGATTGCCTAGATGTGACAAGATATGATTGAAGCCTCTTCATCGCATATTGTTATAAATTAGGAGTATTTCATAGGATTTTTTTTAATGGGTGAGAAGACACTTAATCACTTGTTATCAGTGTTATCATATTATTATTGGTGTTTCAGTGAATGGCTTTACTTGTTCTGGGATCAGCCAACAGGTAAGAGAAGGAAAGCTTTGAACGAAGTACAAAGTCTCTACGAAAGGAGACGTATCAAGGGCAGGCTCATTATTAATTTGGAGTCACGTTTCAGTGACAAAATTAATGGTTACTCAAAGCATAGTACTCGTCAACCCCCTACTAAACTTCAGCGAATGAGAGTCTGAATTTGGAATTTCTGGTAGCACGGAAGAGCTGTCAGCCCGTTGCCTGAGGTTGTCATGAGGAACGCAAGAAAATGCACCTCAGCACCGGTTTAGTTGGTGTCGCTACTTATTTGAAGTGCTGCCCAAATGCTGAGAAAAATGAGGTAAATGGTTTTGCTCGGCTCATGGCATGATTAGTCACGCTGTTATCTCCCTACAAGGATGCTATCTTCTTATTTGCATTTGCATAGAAAACTGGCCAAGTGGGTCCATGCATATAAAGAGATTTTTACCGTATTAGCATGATATGTAGTTAAAAATGCTAATTTGATTGAACTGTTGTAAAATTCCAGCCGTGAGACTCCTTTATGGCAAATGGATGGTGTGCCTAATTTCATTTGCAACCGCTAAAGGCAGACCGTTGCAATCGCAGGGGGACCCTGACACACCTCCTGTAACATGTGTGCTAATCCGGATGTAGAACGATTGTGTCTTATTTATTGAGCACATGTACTCTACGTGGCAGTTGACAAGCTAATGGAATGAAATTTCAGGACTCAGTGAAAGAGTATCCAGACAGGCTTACCAATCAATGTTGAAGTGCTTGCTGCTGTGCTGTGCAACTGCTTCAATGTGTCCAAGAGCCCTCGGACCACTGCTGGCAGGTCGCCTGCTGCCCCTGTATGGGGCATCGAACTTGATCGATCATCTTCTCGAGGATATATACAGCAAAGGTAACTCAATCTTACACTTGGATGTGCTCCTTATGAACTTTGATTGGCTGTGAATTGAACCCTTGCTCAATTAGGAAGCCTTCTTTTCTAGTCTGGCAGATTTCAAATTAATTGAGGTGTACCTTTTCTATGACATACTATTGCAGCAACAGACCAGATACATATACTCGCAATAGTATTTTCTATACAAAAATCCAAGAATGTCTGCTATCATGTTTCATTCTCTTGCAATTTAGCTGACTAGTTAGCTATACATATGCAATTTCTTATGTTGATAGGTCGTAAACAAAGAAATGGACTATTTTTCATGCCAGGTTATACCTAAGCATTTACCTCGACTAAGTAGCTCGATCGCCGTCGATGGTCGACAAGGCCGTTAGCTTAAATAGTTAAATGCTCAAGGGCTGGGGGGGGAATTATGGCCAGCTAACTTACCGTGGGCCATGGTTAAAGTTCAATGAGCTCTTTGTTTTAAGGCCTACGGTCTACTGAATGTTCGCACTGTTTAGAACTGTGTGTATCATTCTGTTTGGTATACAGTGTGACTCTGCAATATGAGAGCCATTCTAGCCGTGGTTTTATGGTTTGTTGCGGTTTATGGGTTATATGGGATTATGGTTGAGTGAGTTCATGTTTTACAAGAGTGAAGCAGGACGGAGGAGAGAACGGCTGTGAGGTGTAGGGCTGCAAGCGTTGAAGGAATACATACCAGTGTTGAAGCCCGGCTGTGAGGTGTCTGCATTTCGTCGTTTCTGTACCAGTTTCTGTGCCGAGTAAAGTACCAGTTTCTGTGCCGAGCTTTGGTCAGCTTGCACTAGCATCGGATTATTTATATGCATCACCAATTGTGACCTGGGTGAACGTTTTCTATAAAAAAGTTGGCTAGGCATGGGGTGACTTTAATTTCTTTAATGATCAATCAAGCAATCAGGCATTCATAACTCTCGGTTATTTATTCCCATGCGATGATTAGTTAAGTGCCTTGATACAGATTTCGTTCTGCTACATAGATACACGTGCTTTTGGGATTGGGGACATTATCGGCATGATATTTTGAAGTTTCTTGACCCAGGCATGTCACGGCATACCAGGTGCTGCTACCTTTTCAGGTATAGAGCGTAATGCACTCGTCGTACGACACAATCAGCTCGAGGGTTTTGGCAGCTATCTACTGTTTGAGATGACCAACGATCACATCGGTCCATGCTACAGAATCAAGGAAGTTGTCTATCAAGGTCATAACTATATCATGAGCGTGTCTGAAAGAGCCGCAATGATAGCCATGGAAAGTAAGTGGGTCACTTCTTGCAGGCCAGCAAAATGGTTGCCCGACTGGCTGTCGAGTTTGGAAGGCACTGCTGTGATTTTTGCCTATGAGCAATTTAGCCACTAGCTTATTTTGTGTAAAATTATGTATTCATTTGCAACCACGGCTGAAAAGCCGCTCATTCATTCAGCCTTTAAATGATGGCTATGGGAACATTGCTACAAATATTTTCTGAGAGTTTACCCAACCTCTCCAGACTTGTTCTCTGGTCGTCTACAAGAGCGAACATAAAGTTTGGAGCCAAACACCCAGTTTGACATTATAATCATAGGCATGCATCCAGGCATTACAAGGGATTCGGCTTGAGCCTGTAAGTTGCTTCTTAAAGCCAAGGCTTTAGTCCAAGATCGAAAACTTGAGACTGGAATCTCGGTAGTTCAATTAAGTGAGCTATGGCTCAGAAAAATCAGAGGTTGCGAGATCGTTTCCAGTGGAATCTCAACTTTTTTGCAATTCTACAGCAGACGGCCTTTGATCGCTCTGTATAAAAAAATGGTTTGACTCTTTGCTTGTGCCAAACCTTACCAGGGGCTGGCTGCTCACATGGTCACTGCTAAATTGGTAAAATATTGATGGGCTTGGGCGAGGTGGTTGCA
Organism: Cristatella mucedo; assembly: GCA_009760855.2. Classification (NCBI taxonomy): domain Eukaryota; kingdom Metazoa; phylum Bryozoa; class Phylactolaemata; family Cristatellidae; genus Cristatella; species Cristatella mucedo. The sequence continues at coordinate 75,635 of WPIO01000192.1, read as the reverse complement.
ATGTATTTCATGAATGCTTGGAATTTGTTATAGCTTCTTTTTAGCCCTTCTTTCTAATCCTTTTATCTCTCAGGTTTCTCTAGCTGCATTTTGGTCAATAAAAGGCTACTGGAAAAAATGCAGTGTTTGCTGTCAAATAATTCTAGGCCAAAGCAGTGAGGCCAATGCATCACCTCCCATTTCAGCATACCTTAAGGTCATAGGCAGTGATTTAGTTCTCTTGAGGTGCTATGCAAGTCTCGTTATCATTATTATTGTATGCCTACTTTGGCAAGCTGCCTCTAATTAGAGAAAAGAACACTGGCTAAGCAATGGATCTGGTCTCTGTAGCTGGTAAGAGTCATTGGAGGCGCTGGCATTAACCCGTATACATGTCATATCATCTATGCATCACTGAGACTATAATTTGACATAAATTGCTATTCATCATGCTTTTCAGATGGAAACATATCATTCCGATACAATCCACCACAGCTTCAAGATGGCGATCATTTTAATCTTTTGGCTGCCTGCAAATCCAGTGGCCCCGAGTTCATTGCCGCTGCTCTGACGCAAGTACCAAAAGTCTTCGTATTCTCCGGTCAGTATGACTAACCTACTTGACTGCCTAGTGCCTACCTCTTCCAAGCGTGCTCTTCTTCTCGAGTTAGGCATGCAGCAGTCTCTCTTTATTTTTTTCTGATAATAACACATGTAATAATAGATGCCTTGATTGTGCTATTGAAAGCCTGCTTGACCCGGCAGCCCAAATAATGCACACATACACTAGCAGCCATAAGTTTTGCAGCACTTGGCCTGTTGTGAGTAGGCTCGATGTATCTCAGCCGATAGCTGTTGAAACTACTTTAAATTGTTGCTAAATAATAGCGAATATGCTTTCATTCATTGCCTATCAAGAAGCAGTGATTTAGTCTGTAACTTTTTGCTCAGGAGGGCTTCTGAGTGCCGAACCGAGAAAACCTGGAAGTAGGAGTATCTGTTGATGCCTTCCTTAGCAGCCGGATAGCTACAATACCGATGGTCGGTTGCGGTTCCGGATTGTAGTGGCTGGGTGGGAAGTATTACTCCTCTCACTCCAGGGCGTGGTACACGATAATAATTATAAAAACCTCTGCTACTAGAGAAAATCGTTATGGGCGTTCTATCTTTAAATATGGCCGATGTTCTTCGTACAGCATTTGCAGACTTTATTCATTTAATAGAAGGTGCGATATAGTCTTGTTGTTCTAGCACGCTGGGGAATTTGGGTGGACACCCACTGACCTTGCCAAAGCCGTCAGACCATATATACACGTGAGTGACTAGTAACAGCTATGGCAAAGGGACGTCGCCTCACTGATTTTGTCAAGGAACAGCTATAGCCTTGCCATCTTGTGAAAGTTAGAAACCTAGAGATCTCTCGGAAGCTGGGAATGCACGAGAAAGCCGTCTGATATAACATTTGGAAAATGTCTGTGAAATTGTGCTGGTCAATTACTCTGCTCATACTCTAATCATATGTCTCGGCAGAGGACACAGGGAGCTGGTGTGTGTGATTAAGCTTCACAAGCAAAGAGATTAATTTTACAAAACTTTCAAAAGCTAAGAGATGAGCTGTATGCTCTCTGTTGGTCATAGGATTTGACATCACTAAGCTCTTTTTGTAAGGACTCATCTAAAGTGAGGGTGAGAAGCGCTGTTCATATTACTTGTCAGATGTAGTACTCGTTATGCCTACATGATTAACTTTTTCTTTTGTCCTTTTGGTAAGCCATGAATTGCAATGTCATGATGCAAGAATATTGAACCATAAACATGCTATGATTGGAGGACCTATTTAAAATTCGTGGCTGTTTTTGTCTTTAGGTTTCTAAGCTGTCAGCATTCCACAAATGTGATTTTGTTTTAGTGAAACAACAAGAGTGCACTGGACACTTTGACTGCCGCAAGGTTCAGGGATTCGAGGACTTTCTCATCAACGATATGCTGGCATTCCGCACGAATAAGAAAGAGCTGATCTTAGTGTGGGGACTAGGCCTGCATGGTTTCCTCCTTTACAGTCTCCAGGAGTGCCAGTTGCTTCATCAATACAGCAACGGCTGTCGTATATTCACGATTGTACACAATAACAGCAAACACCTTGTCTTGCTGCAGTCGAGTCGCCTTCTTTTCTTTAGTGTTGCCTACGACAATAGAAAAATCACGGTAAAACAGCAGCGTTCTTTGCAGCCATTGCTATTGAATGTGCTTGCCGGCAAAGGTGTCTTGTGATGGTATCACCACTCTTTGGACTATCCCTGCAATAGGTGGAGACTGCACATGACAGCAAACGCTTGGCTCTGCCTGCAGGCCTTCTGCTTACTGCCAAGCACTTCTCAGAAGATGGTCTACTCGGGCTCGCTACTTCTAATCACAAGCTATTAATATGGGGTGACTTAAAGTTGGCTGGCTGCCGGTTAATCCTGGATTCACCAGCTCACTGTCTGACCAGCAGGAACGGTGTAAGTTCGCCGAGTTTGTTTCTTAAAGGAAGTAGTAGGTCTCATGCACAGCTATTTACCCCTATATTAAGTTAGGTTATTCGGTAGTTAGTTATCTGTAAATCTGTCAAGTCTTATAGAAGTCAGGACTCATAGAAGTCCTTTGTGGTGTATTTATAGTAGTACTATGATGAAACAGCAATGATAAGTGTCGAAAAATATGGAGATAATTTGCTAGTTTGCAAATGTAACTGCAACATACTCTCGCATGGTTAGCATTTAACCTTAAAGTGCTGCAATTTCACAGGACTAGGTATTTAAATGCTTACTCAAAGGGTGGCCAGGGCATAATAGCAGCTTGCAGTTTGTACACCATTACCTTATTAGCTGCCGCCCAAAGTGATTTGCCCCTGCACTGAACCTAAAGCCGCAAGCTGCTAGGTAGAACAGGCCACAGTACATTGGAGATTTAGCAGTAAGCAGTATGCGTTTAGATATTTGTACCTTGAGTTCAGGCATTGACGACTTGGCTGGAGCGTTAGTGCCATGTCGATTAAAGAAAGAGAGGAAGCAGTTTCCACACTACTAGGTGGGGCACAAGAAAGGAGCATGCGACTGGTAGAAGCGAAGCCCAGATGATGTTTGGCGATTACATCAGCAAGAGGGAGACTTAAAATTGTGATAAGAAGCAGACCGTACAGAGCTCTGAGGTACTCCATACTTGAGGAATTCCTCGGATGATCTTTCTGTCCAGTCACATCGATACTGTGGAATTTCCCATTGAGATAGTACTTGAACCATTGCAGTGTATTGCCAGTGATGCTCAGAAAGACCAGAGGTGCTCAGAAAGAACTTGGTGTTAAATAGTGTCAAGTGCTGCCAAAAACAAGAAAAACAAGTAGAGAGACTTAAACTAAGTCAAAATTCCTGATAAGTTCGTTATATAACCGAAGCAATGCCGACTCTGAGGAGTTATTATCTCCAAGACCTGGACTAGAACTTACTGTCTACAATTAAAGTTTTAATATAAGAGTTCAGCTGGTCAGTCATAGCTCGGTCAAGTGTCTTTGACAGGAACGGTAGAAGGGAGACTAGTGGGAAATTGGTTAAGTTCTTTCTTAAGGTCTGGTGTTGCTTTCCTAATTTATTGCTTTAACTACAGCTTTTTTGAAAAAATGTAGGGACAAGACCTGTGGTTGAGAACATATTTATTATCCCAGTTGTGCATGGCAACAAAAGATCTATGCATTATAGAAGTAGAACAGTGGGCATAGGGTCTAGATGGGTTGTAGTGGTCGTCTTTGACTGAGATGAATTTCAAGATGAGGTTACTTGTAGCTCCCTAGCATGCAGACATTGACATGCTGCATAGGATTGAGAGAAAGATTAGTAATGTGGGGTTGCTATCGAGGAGAAAGAGTCCAGAGGGAATACCACTACCTTAAAGATAGACTCTGATAATGTTTATCCTGTTGACAAAGAAGCTAAAAAAGCATTAACCTAGATCACCACAAGCATTACTAGGTAATTAGCTAACCTGGGAAAACTCAAAGAGATGCTTGATGCTAGAAGTAAACTTTTTGGATTGTGCATCTGTCATTTAACCATACTTTTATAGAAAATAGACTCGACTTTTGGTAGGAACGATTGGAATGATCGTCAGCAGCACATATTAAGAAGCTGCTACAAGTGAACTTGCTTCAAATCCCTAGGAGTTTCCTAACAATCACTCGTATGTGACTGTATTAGTTTTAATTTTAGTAATTAATGATTTTTAAAACTAATTGAAGCTTAGTGTCATGTTCTCATTAAAAATTAATAATAGTAATAATAAATTTGATAAAGCACTCTCAGAGAACTCAATCTCTTTCTAGTTGCTTTACAATTGCTGCAAAGGAAGGGCGATCGAATGGTTAGTCGTAACACGCTCAATAAAACACAAAAATAACATGGTTAGGGGTTCCGTGCACAGGGTCAGCATGCAATTTTGTTTAGTGGCAGCATGGAACAGTGTCAGCACGCATAAGTACAGGGTCAGCATACAAGTGTGGTTAGTGGCAGCATGCTACAGTGTCAGCACCCGTAAGCACATAAACAAATTTGTGGGCTTCGATAAGCTTAAAGACAAATGAGGATGCAATACTAAGTTAATTTACCTTAAAGCCGCAATTAGCTGTATGTAATGTATGTATGTAATAACATTTGTGTATCTCCTTGTTTCTAAGATGGTATGATTTACTCTCTTGATTTATGCATGCATCTGAAAACACCTGAAATAAAATATTGAGGAGACACAGCCAGGCTTGAATAGGCCTTGTACGACTTCAGCAGATGAGTGGCAAACTACTATGCTGTAGATCAGATAGATATTATAAGTATGAACTGGCTCTCATTTATATTAGTGGAAGCCTTTTGGATATTTTTTATTCTGTGGCCCCGGTGCTAGACCTCAAAAGCTTAGCCCAAGAAGTTTGCAATGCTTGCACTGAGGCAAAAAGCAAATTCTATTCTGTAGCCTTTATTGCACGATCTTTACTTGAGCAGTTTGGTGTACGATATGCCTATTGCATAGAGGTAGGGCCACCTAGTGTATAGTTTCAAATTTTTTATATTACAAATGGGCGTCTTCAAAATTCTGATGGACACCTGCAAACCACTTGGAGCTGAGGTGTACTCAGGATAGTTAACCTGCTTAGTATAGCTCATATGCCGGGTAAAACAGGTCAGACCTCGGACAAAATATAGGTGAATTGTCGTCTTTGGATTCTCTGAGTTTTTTGTACTACCGTTACTCCTTGTTTTTCAGTATTTATAGCAGCTAGGACGAATGCTAGTTGGTCTCATTTCCATGTATTGGTGTTATACTAATTGTGTTAAAATGTATTCCAGATGCAATATGATATGATATGATATGATAATATAGATGCAATAACTGCTTCATAAAGTATTAGTACATTTCAATAGACTGTTATCACAAGCAAATTGAACAATTCTACTTTGTTTTAGGAACTGATTGCTTGTACGAGAGATTGTGTCTACTCAATCAAAACAAGCAACCAGGTTGACAGTGTGGCTATTAATTGGCGGATCATGAAGCGCCTCGATTGGGCATGTACGTGTGCTTTTGCACGTGAACTAGTTTGTCTGCCTAAGTCTGGCAGCATGCTCTATGTGCGAGAAGGTGCTTTCGTCATGTTTGTGAGAGGCTTTATAAATAGTATGTTATGCTGAATTCTGCTGCTATAAATCCCCAGCCTGTAGACTGCTCACTCCTTGTCGAAGGTACCTCAGCCTAATGCTGTTTCGCCCACCAAATAGCTACGGTTATTAACTTGGTTAATCACAGACAGACAAATGATATCCCAGTAGCTTTGGAAGCTGGCGAGGTTAAGTGAAATTGAAATTGCTATTAGGAAGTCAATGTCCAGATGCAAATAGCATTAGTTGCTCAAGGCAGCTAATGTTGCCCTAGAGAACGTACTCGTTTGGAAGCGATTATTTAAAGAGTGGCTTATCGCATTGGTTATTTTTCGCATTCAATATTTTTTAATGGATATATTCAGGATCACTGAAGGATGTTAATATTACTTTAAGAAAGATATACCAGCTATGGAATGGTAAAAATGCACATTTGATAGCATCGGGTGGATTAATCCTAGGAGTTAAACATGGAGTTGCTGGCACGGTTAGGGTGCTTCCACATCGGCTAGAGACATTCCACATATTTTCTGGTATTGTAAATAAAAATGAACTTTTATTTTGGTAAGTGTGGACAGGCTTTCACAGCGGTTATCTGTTAGCATTTCTTCTCCCTCATTCATTATTATAAGAGCTTTGATGTAGAGCCGTTTGTGAATAATGAGCCGTAGTTACCACAAAAGAGGTGCTTGTGAGATGCCAGCTATAATTAATGCACGTCATTTAGATTAAATATGATCGGATGATCATATTTGCACTAAAATTTGTTTTTACCTTTTTCTTTTTTTTACCACTGTCAGTATTTTCCATTGCCTTCTTGAAGGGTACAGCATACTAGCAAGTTAATGCTTAGCCATGGCACAATATGCTTACTTAATAGAAATTATGGATTTTGCAATATGAGCAGTTCCTAAATCATCTATTGCATAATTTGACGATTTTTCTGCACATCGTGTTTGTACTATCAATTTGCAGCTCTGATGCACTAGGGCAAAGTCACCTGCTGATAGCACTTCTAGTGATTGAGATGTTGATGAAGCATTGTTTTATATTCACAATTCAGCAGTTATTTCTACAGAATATTCGAAGTGTCACAACAGCAATAACTAAGCTTATGTATAGCTCCTTAGGAGAGCTACACATGCCCATCTTCTGCCTCGGATACCTGTCATAACGTTGGCACCAAATTGATCTGTTGGTACCCAGGATCACTGTAAAACCCCAGAGCACAAGCAATTCACATATGTTGAAGAAGATGCAATATTAGATTAATAGCATATTCATTATAGTCGCAATATATATATATATATATATATATATATATATACATATATATATATATATATAGTCATTTATTAAATATAGTCATAGTCACAACAGCAGGGATGCATATTAATGTAAACGAAGATGGACGAAGGTGCTGAACATGTGACCAGTAAAGCCTGTACCTAATGAGTTGCAGGTACTTTGACTCAGCCAGCATTCGACTTATTTTTAATAACTAATTAAATCCAGCTGACGTGAAGCTTCCAGACCAAGAGTGATGCATTTGGTTAAAAGGCCGTGCATCGTTTGTATCTATGCTAATGGAGAGTGGAAGCAACCAGCTATGGAGTTCAAAAAAAAAGTGAGCAGGGTTGAAAGTGCTGCAGTCAGTCGTCTGGTCACTGCCCAATGCGGGATGGAAGTTGGGGAAACACAATTAAGTGGGCTGAAATTGCAATAGTTATTATAAATGTAGCACTAATAATCATGTGAAGGCCAATTCATATGGAGAAAGAATATGCTTTGAGGAAAGAGTGAGCTTTTGGTTTTTAGAATTCTTCAAAGACAGAGAATGTCGGAATCTCAGTCGGCAGAGAGTTACTGGCTTTTGGTAAATAGAATAAAGGCAACCTGTATATCATATCTGGCTATGTATAGTGAAGTAAAACACACAAGCTATCTAATTATTTAATCATATACTTACATTTTCTGAAGTCACTTAGCATAAATTAGTACTTACCCACTTGCTGTTGCTGCTGAATGAATAGTTGTTGCATGCCGAAAATGGAGTACGCGGACTTCTTCTTCTCTCATACTGTTTTTGCTTTTTGATAGCCTGGGTCAAGAACCGACAGGTTGTTGGATACCGCCTCGGTAGCATCAGCATCTTGGAGGTTTCTGGCTCATATGCAATCAATGAGGTCCACGAACAGCTTAGTTTTGTGGGCCATGCCAAGACCATAACGGATGTGATTATAAACAAAGAGCAGAGTAAGTTTATCACTAGGAAATATTGCTGTAAACCGGATGCACTCATGCCATGTATGTAGACCCAATGATTGATCTGTGGAAACAATGAAATGGACAAAGATCATCCGAGGAACCTCTGAAATGTGGGGAACCTTAGGGCTCCTTGTTGGTCCCGTCCTTTTCATGATTTATGCTCTTCCTCTTGCCGACGTGATTGCTAAGCACAATCTAGGCCTTCACTTCTACACAGATTACACTCAGCTGTACCTTTGCCAAGCACAATCTAGGCTTTCACTTCTACACAGATAACACTCAGTTGTACCTTTGCTTTGATCCCTCCCAGCCTTCCAGCACGTCAAATTCTCGCAACTCCCTTGCTGCATGTATTGATGACATCCACACATGGATGGCGGAAAATTTCTTAAATTTCTTGAATTTTTCTAAATTGAATGATGATAAAACAAACTTACTAGTTAAGGGCAAATAAGTGTGATTCAGAAATAGAAAACGCTAGCGCTCAAAGTCGGCTCTGCCAGCATATCTCCTGTTGAATCTGCACGAAATCTAGGTGCCATGCTCCAAAGTGAGCTTTCATTAGACCTTTTATTGGACGACCACATCTGTTCCACAGTCAAGTCTACATTTTTTTGCTACAGAACATTGCTAAAGTTTGGGCTTGTTTAGACAGGGATAACACATCTAAGTTGGTCCATGCATTTGTGATCTCCCGTCTTGACTTCTGTAACTCGTTGCTGGTCTACCGGCCTGTGCAGTCAGGTGCTTATAGCTTGCGCAAAACTCTGCAGCTAGGCTTGTCTGTCGTGAGCGTCGCAGTTGCCACATCTCACCTCATCTTGCTGACCTGCACTGGCTCCCAGTCAAACAACGCGTCGACTTTAAGGTATCGTCACTCACTTTCAGGTCCCTTTATTCTTTGGCTCCAGCCTACCTATCAGATTTACTCCCCCATACGACTCAGCATCGTACCAACTTTTTATTTATACCTCATGCAAACCTCAAATCCTTAAGAGACCGTGCCTTTAGTTAGTATGCTCCCAAAGCGTGGAGCTCACTCTCAGCTTGCATCACGACATTTCCTGACTTGACCACATTTAAAAAGAAACTGAAAATGCACCTGTTTACCACAGCATTTAATTGGTCCCTTTGATTCGTTTATTATGTTTCTATTAGACCATGTACGGTGAAGGTAGCATAGAGGCAAGGTGCTTGCACTCGCAACCCATTTCATTGGTTTGATTCTTGAGGCAGCAAGTTCTGTATTACCCATTGCAAGCACGGTACAAGCAGCTGAGGATATTTTGCTGTTGTCAAAATACAGCTAATTAGCTGCTCTTTCTTTATCTGCCACATCAGTCGTTACCCTTCGGTAAGGTGGTGCCCTTCCAAGACACGGGCTGCTAATTCATGTCAACCGCCACTCAATTTTTGATTTTATGCTACAATTAGCATGAAAGCCGCTAAAGCTTCTGTGCAGCTATGTAAATGAGGCTGATCAATTTGCCTCTTTTTACAAGTCTAGTTATACCTTTTCAGTCGCCTTTTTACTATTAGCTAGTGGGCTGTCGTAATGTCGTGCATGTGACATGGTAGTCAACTGTATCGAAGACTGTCATCGGCATGCTACAGACTCTAAGTGATGATCTGATTTTTGCATAACTTGTTTATCTGTTACAGCCGTGTACGTTGTGAATGATTCGTGGTGATGGAGAAGGACTAGTGTAGCTTTTGGTAGCTACACCTGTTGAGGTTACATGCCTGCTAGGCTGGCATCCACAGCACCTCAGCAGGTTTCGCCTGCTGATATTCAGTCGATAGAGAACGTTTGGTGATATAATCCGTTGCAACAGTATCTATGGTGACCGCACATTCAGGTGTTATATTGCCAAGTAAGCTGTCCAAGTTTCCTCACGATTGATCACTTTTCCCGGCTCTCTGGGTTGGTCTAATGCTACTCCCACTCATCATGTTATCCTCCGTGTTGTCTCACATGGTACAGATTCTCCCGCCTGTATTTATCCATATATTCTTGCTTCTCACTATTATTTTCACAGCTTGAAACTCTTCTCGACTTGTCGGATGCATTTGCTATCGTTGCCGAGGTGGCACCTAATGGTAGATGCTGTCTCATGTTCAATATTCTCAATTATTTTTCCTTGTACCTGTGAAATGATGATTGCGAAAAAAATAGTCTCGAATCAATTCTGAACCATTTATTCTACTTAACACGATTGGGAGGCTGGATGTTGAGGCTAACTGTGCCGGGCACATCCTTTTAGCTCTTTCTACTGTACCTAGCAATCCTCAGCTTGTGCTACGTACATGCATATTGGAAAAAGTCGAACAGACTCTTCTTCTATGGTAAAGCCTGCAAAAACCGACCAAATTTTATAATTATGATATCACGGATGTATATTAAGCTTATAGTGTGACTTTCTGTACTTTTTAGAAACTATGTTCATGACCAGCTCTGCCGATGGTACCGTCCGAGTCTTTGATCGAGGTAGAGTAATTAACAAGTACATCGCTGAAATGTCAAAGTTTGACCGGCTGGACGTGCGAATCGATGCAGTGCGTGGCGATGGGCAGTATGGTCTCAGCATAGCGAAAAACAACAGGTTTGTTGCTGATTGCTATCATCTGGAAAACTAGTGTTTTACCGTATACATCTTTACGGTTCTAGGACGATTCATCTAGGGACGATTTAGTCTCTGACTGTTCATGCTGACGAGAAACCCTAAACCCTAATTAAAAGTATCCATGTCAACATTTTTCTAGTATAGTCCTTCAGCAATTCATATTAACAAGTTTAAATGTTATTCTGGAGGAAGCTTCCACGGAATCAATCGTCCGAGATGAACGGTCTCTTGGTGAAACGTACTTTGGATGAATCGTCCGCGATGAACAGTCTGTGAACCGATCGTCCGTGTATGATTCGTCCGGACACCCATCTTCGCCATCAATCATTAGTCAGAGTTATTTGGTTAGAAGCTCAAAATCATCGCTATGATCTTAATTTTCTGTTTCCACACCTGCTATTATCGGTGAGACAAGTTTGAAAAACACGATAGCTGTAAATGAGTGAGAGCAAGATGTTAGCTTATGATGATTTTAGCTGGATATATGCATACAGTCCAGCTCAATTTATGCTTGTGCGCCTGAGCTGGAATCGAGTTAGCACATTGCTATATCTTAGGATTGTCGCAGTTTGGAGTCTGGAGACCGGCAGGATTCTCCAGAGGCTCTACCATCAGGGAGGAGCTGGTGACCTAAAGGATGCACTTGTACTTGGCCAGTATATCGTAACCGTTGACGCTACAACAGTATTCGTATGGAATCTCGATGCCGACAACCTCGGTAGTCCATCAGCAACCATAGAACTTCAGGGTTATCACAACATGGTAGCAAAGTCTGACTCAGAGGTCGTTGTCATATCAAGAGATGCAGTAACCGAGCTAAACGTACCATCTGGTAGTGTCGTGCTGACGATGCCCCTACCTCAACGTAGCAGCTTAGTCAGCCAGAGCTGGACCTTGAATGGTCTTGCATTACTGGTAAGTATCACTCTGAATCTCTCAAAATGTTGGCAGGTATTTAGTTGTGTTTTTTCAACTTATGCGATTTAGCTTAAACAGACACTGCTAATTAAAATTGCCTTTTTCCATTTATATGATATTTAAAGCTCACAAATTGTTCATGGGCAAGATGTCAGCCTAAGTTATTTATGCTACTCTGAGTGTGTGGGTGTGTGTTCGTGAATGTGTGTTTGTATAGCGCCGTAAGAGAACCTAATGTCTATTCAGGAGCCAGGGGGCGAGCCCACGACCTCGGTCATCAAATGCACTCACTTTTATTTTGATTCTAGATGAGCACCTTAACCAACGGTCTAGACCAGCATGGCATGAACATGAGTAGGTATACTCACAAGTTAATATGGGGCTACTTTGCTTGTTTTGCAAGTATATTTGAACACCGCTAGGGAATTTGCAAATCTTTTTTGGCTAGTATAACGTGTAATGAAAGATAGATCAGGTAGCTAAGCATGCAGCCCCATTGTTCATCTGGTCGGTGTTAGTCCCCGTCAAAGTAACATTTGTTACTTTCCATAGTTCTTGCTTAGTGAGGCTCGTACTCTTGAACTTAGGCGATGCTACCACAGTCCACAAAATGACGAGGAAGTATTTTAAAACTCAATATCACAGGTAAAGTCTTATTACAAATTGAATGCAACACAACTGAGCAAGCCTTGTTGGTTTGTGGTTCTGCTAGGTCTTTTAAGGCTGAAAACGGGTCTGCCGTCAATAAAAATTTACACACATTGGCGTCTTCGTAATGTCACCTCTTCTGCCTGCTGGATGGGCGAGGTCGCCATCTGCAGCCTCCGTTATTAAATGTTACCTTGATTTATTAAAAATATTGATTGCGGTCACAATTAGTGAGGCCAGAAAAAGACATACCTGCATGCCTTAAACTAACCCCTTTTCGGTCTTCATTGGTAGAGAAATATATTCTAGTTATAGCTCAAATTGTAAATGTTCACTAGATAAAGGAATCGTTTCTAAGCCATTCTAAATCGTCCATCATCAGACTAATAATGAATAGTCCTGGAATGGATTCTGCTATTCTAGCTAAGTCATCCAATCAATGACCCACCTGTATTCTTCATTTTTTGTGCACCTTATTAGCAAAACTGATGTAATAAATTTCAGTGCTGATTTGAATGACACCACACCGCCAAGACCTTTCTTTTTTGTGTCTAATCGCATTTTACACAGCAATAATAAGAAGGAAAGTCATGTTTTGCTGTACTCGATCTGTCTACTGTCAATGATGTCGATTACAACATCCTGGATCGGCCTGGCAGACAGTGTTCTGACTTTGCTTGACTCGTACCTGTGCAATTGCATGCAGCACGTGTCATTTGGTGCTAATGTCTCAACTAGCAGCCTTAATAGCTACTGAGTTCTGCAACAATGTGTTATCGTTCTAGTGCTTCACCTCATTTATACTGACTTCTATAGAAGCCAATTTGAAACACCGGTGTCGACTATCATTTCTCTGCAAACGATGCCCACCCACACTTAATAAAAATAATAGAGCTATATCTTGTTCAAGATACTCTTTATATGTTCACAAGGCTTTGTAAAAATAGGTGAGGTTTAAGCTTCTTTCGAAATATCATCAAATTTGGGGATGTTGTGACGTCGATGCCGAGGGAGTTCCAGGCATTGGGGACATACGAACTAAAGGCACGGTCTTCAAAGGATATGAGATTGCTTAGAGGCACACCTAAAAGACTTGCGTAAGAAGAGTGGGATGTATCATACCTAGCTTGATCGAGGAGTAGTTAGGCCAAGTTAGCAGACTAGAGGAATGGGAAAGTTGGCAACCGAACCTTGAACTCGATGCCCTTCTTAATCAGAAGAGAGTGCAGATCAGCGAGAATTGTGTCAAATGGTAGTTTCGATGTTTAGGACAGATTCACCTAGCTGCAGATGTTTGATCGATTTGTAAGTGACTTATTGCTTAGACATAATCTCCGGAAAGTGGAAGCTGCAGAAGCTTAGATTGGAGCTCTCAAATAGATGTTCCAACTTAGCTGTGGCATTCTTGTCTGACCGGGCATGAATTTGAAAATAAGCAGACCTGAAAAGGGAGCTGATGCGGTCACCCAATCTAAGGCTGCTTTGAAACGTGACACTTCGATTGCTAGAAGAAGCCACATGAGATATGTTCGCTGAGCTTTTTTCGGTTGTTCAGCTTCAGTCTAATAAGTTCACAAAGTTAGCAATTTTGCAAGTGCCTAACGACCTTCTCAGGATGCCGACTCTAGTAGATTATTTATTTCTACCGGATCTCTTCGTATGATTTTACACGATTGATTCTCAATTCCTTAATAATATTAAAAAATAATAATAAGCCGTTTTATTGTACCGTCAGAGAATCAAATCACTTCCCTGGTATTTTCAAACTTGCAATAGGAGAAGTAATAACTAGGATTCAATATCAAGCATGGTATCATGCTTAGACGGGTACTAAGCATCACAGCAGAAGACACACAGAGCCACTAGTCGTTATACAATTGAATGGCAACAGGCAGGTAAGCATGGAAAGCCCACAGAGACATTATCACAAGGAAGCAGGGTGGGCTGAGCAGAACGATGCATCTTTAGCTGAGGCCTCAATGTCACAAAGTCAATGATCTACAAATTCTACTTTACAAAGTCAATGATGGTAGCAAAAGCTGGAAATTACTTTATGCGAACTGAGTGCGCGATCGCCAATAGATTTCCGATATAATGCAGAGAAGAACAATAGAGGGGCGACTGGAAGCTGTGGTGGATGGTGTGAGAGCACACTGAATGAGCGAGAGTTCGAATGAGTAGTCTGGTGCACGCCAGTGCAGCAAGCTATAGGCCAGACAGAGCACCTTGACATTCGTCACTTGACAAATAGCCAGTGAAGCTCGAATAGAAGTGATGTAATATGGCAGCCACAGGGTTCGAAGCTGACCACTGATTCAGCTGAGTTTTGCACCATTTGCAGATGATTACGGGCCCATCTCGGGAGTGCCAAATGAAAGATATTGATGCGATCAAGATTTGACTTTCCAAAAATGAAAGCTATTTGGCAACATTACTCTTTGTGTAAGCGGTCTAATTTTTGGAGACTTCTTTATATTCTTTAGCTGACAGTGTGCCGAATTGATAATGGAGGCTAAGTGCTCATCCACATGTAGTTTGTTTTGTAACAGCGTGCCCAGAGTGTGGGCATATGTCACTGGAGTGAAACGAGATGAGCTATTATTGATCTTGACGGCTTCCAGCTTTGGAGTGAGACTAGTACCCTGAATCTCACACGGGGATTGTTAACACAGCTCTGCAATAGTAGGTTATATTTCATTGAGATGAAAGATGGTAACAGGCAACAGTCACTTGAAGAGCCTTCAAAATAGGTTATAATGGATTACTCCTGGGATCTTTGCTTGGGCTACTTCTTTTCACCATTTATATTATCCTTCTTGCCGATTTAGTCACACTGTAAAATCTTGTTTTTCAAACCTCAGACATATCTGCAACGATTGATACACTGAATGCCTGATTTGCAGAATTTTCTCCTTGATGCTGGCCGATTTCTTACAAAAATGATGATAAAGTCAAAATACAAATAGGAAACTCCAAGCCTTTAGTTTAAAAAGTGAATTTCTTCTCTTAGTCAGAGGTGCACTGATGTGACAGTCAGATGCTCATAAATGAGGTGTCCTTTGTGATAACTGCCTGCCGACGTTTACATTTTATTCTGAAGACCTTTTCAGGTAATCTTCTTGTTCGATCCCTGTTCAAGATTGGGGACTACTTGAGCAGCTTGCTGAAGACCTTATAAGGTTGCAAGACTCCATAAATTGAAGTCGGTATAAATAAAATAAATTGAAAAAATAAATAAATTGAAGTCGTAGCTCAGTAGTGTCTGATAGCAAGCACAGCTTCAGCAGTTGACATTGGCATTTAGGTCGGTCTTCTAATCCAAGAAATTTAGTCATGCATCAAGCCACAAAGCCTGATATGGCTCACTCCTTCATTCGTAGCTGAATTGCTTTACCATTGCTTACCCCCTCTTGCCCTTAAGTCCTTTCAGCAAAATTACTTAGTGTGCATTTTTTTAGCTTAAAGATTGCCAGTGAGAGAAAATTTGCCCTGCAGATCTCAGACAGTAGAACTCTCCTCCACCATTCCACCGCATGTAAGAAATTGCATGCTTGTATGTCAGGCGTGATCCTACTTATTGTTTCCTTGAGAGTCGTGAGCTCGTTGGCATATATTGTATCGAGTCACAATTCACCAATAGGGGATTTTTACCGAATTTTATTCGCACGCAAATAATTGTTGCTGCAAGTACAGTTCTTTCTTATTACCATGCTCCTAGCAGACTCTCAGAAAAATAAACACTCTTACGCGGAAATCTCTCCCCGTACTTGGATAACCTGCGTCAATGCTGTAGCTCGACCCACATAGATGGAGGTCTCCCCAACAATAAAGCACGTGACTAGGGAAGTCATGTCAATCGTACAGTGACCCCTCAGCAGAAAGCCCTGATACCTCGATCATAGCTTCACCGGACCCTACTTCCTAACTGAGAAAGACCTCCACTTCTGCCTTACTTATGAAGGTGGAAAACTGAGGCTGTTTTGCTAAGCAAAAGCAACCCCTCCTTCCGTTCTTTACCCGTGGCTTGTAACCATAAATTATACTAACCATAAATCCCTGAACCCCTTATCAGGACCAAGAAAACATGCCCACACAACGCCCACACACAAACTCGCTCAAACACACATGCCCACTCACACACAAGCCTACAACACCCACCCACCCACCCACACAAGCCTACACACACCCACCCACCCACACACACATGCCGACACCCACGCCCAAATGCATATGCCCACACGCCCACATACCCACATGCACAGCACACACACACACACACACACACACACACACACACACACACACACACACACACACACACACACACACACACACACACACACACACACACACACACACACACACACACACACACACATACACACAGAGTCTGAACCACGGGTGCTATACGAACGCATTCATCTGCCTCTGCCGAATTCTCTGCCCAGCTCTCACTGTTCAGTGGCCTTGCTTGAGTGGCTGCTTGACTGAACTGAGTTCGGCGACTGTCGGACGGGTAGTGGGAGCAGGAGCGACAACGACGACGACTTTGAGAAATCGTCACCTTATTTTTAAATAAGTAACCAGGACAACGGGTTAAGAGCTCAGTAGTACTGGGCCTGACACAATGGGCCACCTTGGTGAAGAATTACTACCGTTAGCTGACAACCAATGGGCATCCACGTCCAGCTTGAATGCCGAAAAGATGATTCAAGACAATCCTTCTGAAAAGAGTTAGCGCAGAACTATACAGGCTATCCAGACTTGCTTCACGTGATAAATGTAGCAGCAGGCAAGAGTTGATATAGCCGGCTAAAACTCTCCTCTTAGTGGATAAAATTCCATCTTCTCCGGCAAAGGAAAACTCACCATGATTACTTGGCATAGGAACTTCTAAAATGCTATCAACTCGAGCACCTGGCTCATGCAAATCGTTGCTTGCCTTGACCTTTTGCTTGCAAAGACAGGACCTGTGACCTGTAACACAAGCGGCTGCCAGGCAGTCCACAAACAATTTGATCGCAGAATATTTGTTGCTGTTAAATTGACTGAGAAGGGTGGTCGAAGTTCAAACATTACGAGCTAATTCTAGTAAGACTAAAAAAGCGAGCATGACGGCTTGCTTTAATCAAGGTTATTATAAGAATTTGAGATATTTCATTTAGCCACCAGTGCCAATTCTACTGGAGCAAGTGAGTTGTTTTTTCTAAGTACTTGTGCATAGACTTGGGTGCACCGAGGCTTGGCAGCACACTCTTAAAAGAGTTCAGGCCAAGTAAACTAAGCTTGTGGCACAATACATGATGAGGGCATAAATTTCTTTATGCATGGCAAATGCAAATCACTCTTAATAAATTGAATCGTTTTAGACTGATCCGGACCACCCGACAATTCAATTTCTCGTTGGTGAGATGTTTCAAGCCATGGTTCTTGCAGGAATGCCTTGTCTGAAGGAATTTGGACCTCAGATCTCAAGCATACACCGTTGTCAAAGCATACTTGTCTTGGCTTTTTATCATCATGTGGTGTTTTTCAATTTCGAGAAAGAGTCTGTCTTGTCAAGCTTTCCAATGAAGAGACCGGTCTTGATCAAATCGTCCAGCAACATTATTGGTGTCCAAAGTGGCCCCGGAGTTCACTTTTATGAGGTTACCAATGGTGTCACGAAGCTTGGACGTCTCAAGTTATCGAGCATCAAAGATACTGCTACCTTGTGTAAGTTAGCATCTTGCAAGCAGGACAATAAGCATAAATTGTGTATAAAATGACCCTAAAATATCTTTCTTGAAAGAGAGAATCAATAACTATTATTTATTATTATTCTGTTATTAGCTATTATTATTTAGTATTTTATATGGCTAAGTGCTGGCTTTTAAATAATACATGTAATCCAAACAAGTCAGTGTCTAGCAAGCATATTGATGATCACTTCGTGGTAAAAATTGAACTAGTCACTTCATTACATAGAATTGTAAATGCAGTCTCGAGTCTCTCGTGACATAATTATTATTATTTGTAGTTTCACTAAGCAGGTCAATAAATCAAAATAAGATTTTTTTTAAATAAAGCTCTTGATTATCTAGTTAATTGTTTAGTGGAGTGTAACGGGTGTACTGAAAAATCGTAAGACCATTAAGACTTATTTTTCTTGTTTGCAGCAAGCATGTCAAAAACTTATACTAACGGCTTTATAAACCGGCAGTTGACTCCGCCTTACTTAGCTCATTGATCATCTTCATTGAATTAGAAATATAAATTACTCATTTTATGTGGTATGGTGAATATTTTGATGTCAGCTTCGAGCTTGAAACATATCCCTATGGTGGCCCACTGTCTGATACGTTAAAACTTCTAAACAACTCTGCGTGGGAAATAGCATAATACCTTTCATAAGGTTTTCATTCATCACAACATTGTATTAGCCCAATCATATGTTTTCATTCATCACAACATTGTATTAGCCCAATCATAGTAGACAGCTCATCATGTGGCATCTAATGCATCTAATGCTCATCATGTGGCATCTAATGCACTCAATTTTAAAGAATAACTATCTTCTGTATTTTTGTTCAGTAAAGCCTTTGTAGTTAGTAATAATGATAAGAATAATGCACTTGATATAGCGCCGTGAGAGAACTCAATCTCTTTCTAGGCGCTTTGCATTTGCTGCAAAGGGAAACGCAATTGATTGGTGATAATATCATGCTTTATAAACAGCATGAATAACATGGTTAGGGGTGACATGCACAGGGTCAGCATGCAAATGTGGTTAGTGTCAGCATGCACAGTGTCAGCACGGATAAGCACATGAAGGACGAATCACAGGGACCCACTAAATGCTGTCCTAAAGAGATGTGTTTTTAAGTTCTTTTTAAATGTGGTCAAGTCAGGGAACGTTCTGATGCAAGTCGGGAGAGAGTTCCAGGCTTTGGGAGCATACGAGCTAAATGCACGGTCTCCAAAAGATTTGAGGTTTGTACAAGGTATTGGTAAACTGTTGGGTTCCAAAAAGCAGATGGTACGATGCTTGGCCTTGTGAGGGGGTAGATCTAAGAGATAGGCTGGAGCAAAAAATGAAGTGACCTAAAAGTAAGTGACAAAACCTTAAAGTCGACCCGTTGCTTGACTGGTAGCCAGTGCAGGTCGGCGAGAAGTGGTGAGATTTGGCAACTGCGAGGCTCATGACAGACAAGCTTAGCTGCAGAGTTTTACACCATCTGTAACCGCCTGATTGCACATGCCGGTAGGCCAGCAAGCAGTGAGTTACAGAAGTCAAGACATGTCACGAATGCATGGACCAACTTAGACGTGGTATCCTTATCTAAACAAGCCCGAATTTTAGCAATATTATGTAGCTGAAAGTAGGCAGATTTGACTGTGGAGCTGATGTGGTCGTCTAACGAGAGGTCACTTCGGAACATGACACCTAGATTTCGAGCTGGCCTGGTAGGGGAGTAGATTATCTTCAGCTTGGTCACATGTTAGGATTTATGTGCCTCTGTAAAGCATAAGCTTTCAACTAGCCAGATAATCTTCGAACCGATTCAATAACAGTCAACAGTAAATAACAGCAGAGGGGAAGCAGATATTCTCGCACGGTATGCATCGATGTCAAGGGTCTTGAGGTTGCTGAGCTGGTTTGGTCTAGCGGTTAAGGTGCTCGCCCCGACCAAGGTCTGACTGAGGTTGTGGGCTCGAGCCCCGAGGCATATGTGAAGCGCCTGAATAGAGATTAAGTTCTCTTGGGGCGCTATAGAAATGAATTGTATTTTTATCGCGATTCACAGGTTATTGTAGAAAAGGTGGGGACACACCGTAGATTGAATGAGATCCGCATGTGGTCAGATAAGCAGGATTTGGTAATATTTGGTGATGACAAAGTACAGTTGTATTAGAAAATCTGGTCGAGTGTGCGACCCTTGATGTGAGTAGGGCCATGCACATGAGCCACAAGAGACAATGAGTCAGTCAATGCACAAAATTCAGTGCTGAAGGCATCAGATAAGTTATCAAAGTGAACGTTGAAATCACCCATAATAAGGAAGGATCAATTTCTTGCACACAGAATCTAAATGAGATCGGAGAAATCTGAGATAAGGGAGGATTTGTTACCCGGTGGGCGATAGACTACTGCCACTATCGGTAGCTTGTTTTCGGGTGAGACCAAGACAATTGATTCAAAAGACTGCTTCGAGGGTACTGCAAATGGCTTGAAGTTGAATTTCGAGTGCACGATAATAGCAACTCCACCTCCAGTTTTGATTGATCAAGGGGTGTGAATGAATGAGAAACCAGTTTGGGGTAGCGTCTTTAATTGTCGGACAGTTTATCGATTTTAGCCAAGTTTCAATTAGGGCGAGCAGGTCGAGACCATTTTCAGCAGTAAGGTCACTTATTACCAGAGGCTTATTGCACATTGAGTGAGGATTGTAAAGGCAAGCTTTAAGTGTGGCCGATGGAGTTATAACAGGCCTGATGACCACTAAGTTAGAGAGATTCACATTGACGCATGTGGGGAGCGTGCTGAGCGGTTCGAGACAATGCTAGGAATACCAAACGAGCGGGTATTCAGCTAGCGGGGTCTGAGGTGGTAGTTCACGATTGCCAGAATGCCATCGGCCACCCCGACCCTCGCGATCGTACTGCCATGCTTTAGGAGCAAGAGGGCAGCGTCAGCACTACAGATCGTGGATGTGGTCTGATCACGTAGCCACTGCCAGGCCTCTGTCTTCCTGACACCCGGCGACAGACGGGCTCGTGCAGGCAGCCATCATACCATGAGAGCGCCCTCCCCCTTGCAGATAACAGCAGCTATCATCCGATGCGATCACGAGCTTGGTAAGGGGTGGGTGTGACCGGATTGGTGTCAGTGACAGAGTCACTGACCACAAAGCTATTTAGAGCCATGACATGCCGTCGCAGGTGCATATTTCAGACGGAGGTACATCACCTTGGGTGCATCCACAATGGGGAGTGGGGGTGGGGCCCCCGAAGCACGAGTAGTTGTGCATGCATTTTTTATTTGCATATGCATTTCTTTTCATGGGAAGCTGTTCTACTAAGCTTTATCCCACCTACTGTAGCCGCTATCCACGCTGAGCTGGCCTACTCTCGTGGTGTGTGCGTGCTTTTGTTTGGTTTTATGTTTTCCTTGATCAAACACTTCTGTCTGGCCGTTCACAGCTTGGCTGAGGCTAGCCGGTGTGGCGGGCAGCCATAATGGGCAGCCCTTCCTTAAAGCGCTCTGAAAGAGATTGAGTTCTCTGTGGGCACTTTATCAAGTGCATTATTATTAACAGTCATTTTGGTATGCACAATGCTTCTCACTAGATTATTCGCTAAATTCCTTGAGTCGGGCCTTTATAGCTGTGGATGGCCGTCACTGCATCGTAACCAAGCTACCCAAGATGGTGCGCTTATACAGGCTTTCGGATATGGAGCTGGCAGGAGCATACTCTTGCTATGGTGACGTAGATTGCGTTGGCCTGACCGCTGATGGCAAGCATGCTCTAGTTGCGATGACTGATACCCGTCTTCTCAGCTTCCTAGTGGTGGACCACAAATACCCTGATCACATGGATCGCATCCAGGTAGTATCTGTAATTCAAATATCACTAGTTGTATATGTTTATGCTATTATTGTTGTGTGTGGTTATTGTAGGTATGGTGCTGTGCTTCTCTCGAGATATGAAAATCAGGTGATTCAAAATGAATTACATTGAAAGACTCAAATTTAGTTAACATAAAGTGTAACTCCATAAGTCTTGAGGACCAAGTTTTCGGAAGCCATATCTTAATTACATGCTTATAGGGTTATCACGCATGCATTCGATCATTCAGGGATGCTGAGCAGTGCAACCATGGATCTCAAGTCACGGATTGCGATTGCATGGGTCATTCCCACCTGCATGAACCTGAAAGAGCCCATCTAAAGATATGACTTCTGGTCTCTGACCGAAGTCACATATAAAGCAAGACCGAAGCTTGACATGCGTCAGCACTTTAAATGTGTGCAATTGCTTTTAAACAGTGCGGGAATATAAGGATCGGCATGCGAGCAGCTGGTCAAATCTCAGCTATTAAGCTTTGTGCTATGAACAGGGGAAATTTAGTCTCTATAGCTCAATTGGTACACTGATGGTCAAGTAAGCCAGCTTGACCCGTATATGTGGCTTTAGGAGCTAGATCGAATCGCCTGGGATCAAACTGCATTGATTCAAAGATAATGCGATTAATTATGAAAGCAATAAACTATTTTAATTCATCTAATTGAATTATGATGAAACCAACTTACTAGTTCTGGGAAAATCAAGGGCGTATCGGAAATTGGAAAGGCTAAAGCTCAAAATTGGCTCTGCCAGCATATTTCGTGTTGAATCTGCCCGAAATCTAGGTGTCTTGTTCCAAAATGACCTTTTATTAGACAACCACATCAGCTCCACAGTCAAGTCTGCCTACTTTCAGCTACTTGACATTGCTAAAAATCAGGCTTGCTTAGACAGCAATACTGCATCTAGATAATTCCATGAATTTTTAACATCCTGTCTCCACTTCTGTAACTCACTGCTTGCTGGTCTGAGCAGATCGGGCACTTAAAGTTTGTGCAAAACGATGCAGTCAGTCATGTCTGTCGTAAGTAGTTGCCACGTCGCACCACTTCCTGCAGACTTGAATTGTCTCACAATTAAGTTGTGTTTCGACCTCAAGGGTCTGCCAGTCAGTTCTAGGTCCCTGCATTCTTTAGCTTCAGCCTACTAATCAGAACTGCCATCCCACCGTACGAACCTTAAGTCCTGTGGAGACCAGGCCTTTAGTTTAAATGTTTGCAAAGCATGGTATTCACTTCCGCCTGTCGTCACGACATATCCTGACATTGCGACGTTTTAAAGCCAAAACGCACCTGTTGATCTCAGCTTTTGTTGGGTCCTCGTTATTTGTCCTCCCTGTGCTAATTGTGCTGAGGCTGTGCATGCTACCACTAATCATATTTTACATGTTGGAACTGAATTCAATCTAAACATAATATGCTTTTTGACATTGTGCATATTTGTCATTAAAAATTTGATTATGCTTCCTTTACAACATATGTAGTGTAATTAGAGAGAGTTTAGGTTTTCAGAAGGTGCTAAACAAATGCATTATTATTACTATTAGAATCCATATTTTATTACTATTTGGTTTAGTATTGTTATATCATACAGTAAACCAAAGAGGCAATTGCAAATATAGTAAAACTGTCATGTAAATTCTTAACCTGCTGGTGATTCAATTCATTTACTGAACATGCTTATGCACAGTGTTAACTTACTTTCTCAGAGTATTTTAAAAAAGCCGGTCACTGATAAAGAAGCGACCACGAAAAAGCGTATGCTGAGTGCTGCCGGAGCAACGGATGGGGGCAGCGATAGTGATGATGATGAAGCCGGCGTCGATATAGATGAAGCTGAGAGTACATCTGATGCCAAAGAGCAAGCTGGACCTATAAATATCAGTGATATTGGCTGTGGACCAGGTTAGAAGAAATCCTGTTGATTCCTAAGCACTGTATATTTCATTTATCGATTTGTGTTATAATGCCGACTGCTCATGTAAAGAACACTTCGCAGTAAGTTGACTCATTTTCTACAGGATAAATGAAAGGGTTCTTTTTTCTGGCAGGCAGCCCCTTTGCGGTCGGTTTCCTTACTGCCTCAACTTATTGCTCTCCTATCGTTTGGTGCCAGGGCTTGCAAAAGCTTCTGTTTCATAGAAATCCTAGAACATCACTTTATAATCTCAGGCCGTCACTACTAAAAGTAACATTTATTTTTCTCTATCCCATTTAATGCAATGTTATTATTTTACACGAGTCCCGTTTAATGCAATGTCATTATTTTACATGAGTCTTTTTGCTCAATAGCAACACATCTTTTTTAAATTGAGTCGTATTTTGATGCAGATTGGCTTTACCTATTCACAATGCCTTACCTCAAGTAAAAATTATTGTGTACCAATTTTCATGTGACTTGGACCAGCAGCCAATATCAATAACTTTATTTTTACTACATTGCAATTGTCTTCAGTGAATAACTACCAGCGTCTGAGTGCTGCCAATTAATCGCTGCACTCTTGAACATCTGTATTGATGCATGTGACTAAGCAGCTGTTCCATTTCAACCTAAGAGTTAGTCTGATGCTGGAGACTTTTATTTACTGTAATATCCATCTTATATATCCTTTTATGTTGTGGTGGCATGCTATCATCTTTGGTTGTACGCCCCTATCTTTTATCAGTAAACATAGAGAAACAATCGTAGAAGTGTTTTCGTACCACGATGTTAAGCCATTTGCTCTTCCAGCTCTTTATTGGTACATGATTGCTCTGCTGATTAAGAAAGTATCTAGATCTAGGGTATGAATAGTCTGTTTAAGAAAATGTGGCATTTACTTTTGTGTCTGTATCTCTGTCTGTCTTTTCTATGCCACCTGCCTCTTCCCCTAGTCGGTGTTGTACGAGCCCACTTAAACAGCTCCCGAACTCAAGTTCATCTCCACAAACTTGCACATGACAGGTTCTTGGCCTAACAGATTCTTGACAGATATCTGCATATGCAAATTAATAAATAAGTACACCCTGTGGGCAGACTTATTTATTACTGATACGAAAAAGCAGAGCATGACAGCTACCATAACATCTATACCTTAATAATTAGTCCCAGTCCATAATCATTGCAATGCAGTGTAATTTTATCTATCTCTATAACTCCAGAAAGGTACAAGAAAGTAGTGGATGCTATCAATTTATCTATAGAGCACTCGAGCCTAAGCAGCTTTCAATGCTCACATGGTAGCCAATAGTCTAAATCTTGGGCAATAAAGAGAAAGTGATCAGTGCACCTAAGTCTGGAGGGCAGTTGAGGAAGTGATTAGCATGGAAGTAGCCCCACAGGACGGCCGGAAATAATGTATTTATGTTGGAAGCAGGGTAGGAGATGTCGTAGCATGATAACTATGTGAGTTTCACAGTCTAGAACCCACAGAGCGGATGCTTTTATCACTAAAACTCGTTGAGCGAAGGAGTAGAGCAGCTAATCAGTTATCTATAGAAGACCTGGGGGTACGAAGAAGCTGTAACTGGTGAACCAATGCAGCTAGGTATGAAAGAGTGAAATTGGTTAAATACGAGCTGAAGGCTCGATCCTGAAGAGATTTAAATTTAGTGTAAGGGAACTTGAGCTGAATAGATGCTGAGGAGAAGGTGGTGTGAAAGCAATCTGGTGGAGTGAGGGTGTCTGATATTTAGGCTGTTGACAGCAAATTAAGTTATTCAGATAGTGGAGCTCGAAATTGAGTCGATGCTTGATATGGAGCCAGTGAATCTCGGACAGAATTGACGTGATTAGCTATGCCACTGACAAAGAATGAGATCTGAAACCCACGTGCTGAATCCTAAGTATACTGTACATCTTCTGTATCGGACCTCTATGCATCTCAAAGTTGGACTTCCCAGCCCAATAAGCTGAATTCTTAAAAGGATCATTCACTGTATTACTTTAGTTGTTTTTAATTAAGGCTATGCTAGTAACATGGGGCATGCAAGCCCAAAACTGCCCTGGCATCATCTGGCCTTATCTTGCATTTGAGATGCCCTCTGGTAGAGACACTGCAGTCAACCGATTTTTGCTGAATCTAGTCAGCAACCCTTGAGTAGACGTCCCAGGAATGTGAGCTAAATAATATAATCGACCCAAACACTTGATTTTTAGTCTGTTTTCGTAGCTTAATAAGCTATGAAATCGCTTGTCTTTCTGTCAGTGACTAATGTATCAGAATAATTGATTGCTTAGCGAGCGAAATGAGCATGTTTGTTTTTAATTTTGTGTTATCAAACTTATTTATTGGCGGAATAGAATCCTAAGTCTACCTAATCCTTAAAATTAAATTACAGAGGTGTTAGTTTTGATTTGCCCTAATGCTATGTGTTGTCTCCTCTTGCAAACAGAGGCTGTCGTATTTACTGTTTTTTTGCTGGACTCCATTGGTCGGTCTTCCCAATTTAGCTATTTGCAAATTTTAAGAAACGGTATGAGTGGTTTACCAGCGCCAACGGCAGCTGAGCTTACATAAAGACGAAAGTTCAGTGGCTTGCCTTACATAAAAATGCGTATACCACCTATCGCCGTAAATAAATATGCATGTACCACCTATCTAATGGTGTAAGCTTTTGCAAGTATGAGCCAAGGTTGACCTTAGCCAATCATTTCGCACTAGGAACTGAAAGTGCAAACTGGCACTCAGTCTTCCTCAGCTATCATATACCTAGAAAAATGCTCTTTGGGCTACCATTTAGGAATTTGCAACTGCCACGATATAATTTTTTTTAAATCAAGACAAAAGCGTTGAAAGGTATGTAGCACAGAAGGTTTTTAGCAGAGTCGTTCAAAAATGCTTTGACTTTATTGCATAGAATTCGACAGGCTTAATTCAGCCAGTTGGATTGCATGTGAACTGACCTGAGAGATACGATTCTTCCGGCCCAAGAAAAAATGATGATACTGCGATTTGTAGTATGCTCTGAGATCTTAATCACTTTCTAGGCATTGTACATTTGCTAAAAAATAAATTCATTTTTAGCCGGCAATGACGTTCAAGGAAAATAAGTGAAACGAAATAATCTATTTAGAGTGTGATGTTATCTTCGTAGACGAAGACTTGAAGGCTAGAGACGACGAATATGTACAGCGCATAATATCGGTTACATGGAAATGGATCCAGCCGAAGGTCAGCATTGCCTCATAATACAAGTTATCACGATCAGGCAGATCAACGAAGTCAGCCCTTTTTAATTTGTTTGTTTTGTTCTCCTATTTCCCATCTTTCCACGCACTTTTTACTGCCTTATATAAGTAGGCATCATTTTTATTACTTGTAAACTAACAATTCATTTGCTCATAATATTGTGCACTCGGAATGTTAGCGTTGTACTTGCAATACTCACGGATTACTTCGTATTGCTCACACTCCTTCTGCCGAGCGCCAGACCTATTGTAGCATGAGAAAAGAATGTAAAAAGAATGTTCAAATATATCTTCAACGCAAACGCTGATAGGCTTTTACATAATTCGGCGGTAATTCTGTGGCTAAAATGTCGCTGACTTGTACTAAACTTGTAACTAAATTGTATAGCATAGCGCTAGAGCGTTCGTTCCTATGCTATTACCTCCAATGGCTCAGACCAGCCAGGCTACATACGAAATCAAACTGCGATACAGCTGCCACTTCCAAAACTAGCGCTGACGAACTGCGGTTTGATTTCATGTTATAGTAAACAGTGTTTCGAAAAACAAATAATAGTAATGCACTTGACAAAGCACCCTCAGAGAACTCAATCTCTCTCTAGGCGCTTTAAATTTGCTGCAAAGGAAACGCGATCGAATGGTGAGTAATATCATACTTAATAAACAGCATGAATAAAATGGTTAGGGGTGACATGCACAGGGGCAGCATGCAAGTGTGGTTAGTGGCAGCATACACGGTGTCAGCACTCATAAGCACATGACAGATTAGTCACAGGGACCCACTAAATGCTGTCATAAATAGGTGTGTTTCTAAGTTCTTTTTAAATGTGGTCAAGTCAGGGGATGTTCTGACAGAGGTTAGGAGTTAGTTCCAGGCTTTGGGGCATACGAACTAAATGCATGGTCTCCAAAGGATTTGTGGGAGGTTTGTGCGAGGTATTGGTGTACTGTTGCATTCCGAAAAGCAGGTGGTACGATGCTTGGCCTGGTGGGGAAGTAGATCTGAGAGATAGGCTGGAGCCAAAGAATGAGGTGACCTAAAAGTTAGCGATAATACCTTGAAGTCGATCCGTTGCTTGACTGGTAGCCAGTGCAATTCGGCAAGAAGTGCTGTAATGCGGCAACTGCGATGTTCACGGCAGACAAGCTTAGCTCCGGAGTTGTGCACCAGCTGTAATCGCCTGATTGCACGTGCCGGTAGGCCAGCAAGCAGTGAGTTGCAGAAGTCGAGACGAGATGTCACAAATGCATGGACCAACTTAGGCGTGGTATCCTTTTCTAAACAAGACCGAGTGTTAGAATTGTTATGTAGCTGAAAGTAGGCAGACTGGATTGTAGAACTGATGTGGTCGTCTAACGAGAGGTCACTTTAGAACATGACACCTAGATTTTGAGCTGATTCAGCAGGAGATATGCTGGCAGAGCCAATTTTGAGCGTCAGCCTTTCCAATTTCTGAATCACACTGGGCTTACCCGTAACTACTAAGTTAGTTTTATCATCGTTTAGTTTAAGAAAATATGCTGTCATCCTTGTGCGGATGTCATCAATACTTGCAGCAAGTGAGTTGAGAGAATTTGAGGTGCTCAAAGGCTGGGAGGGATCAAAGCTAAGGTAACACTGAGTGGCATCCGCATAGAAGTGAAAGTCTAGATTGTTCTTGGCAATCACATCAGCAAGATGGAGAGTATAAACCGTGAAAAGAAGCAAACGTAGCACGGAGCCCTGAGGTACCCCATATTGCAGAGGTGCCTTGGATGATATTTGTCCATTCACATCAATACTCTTGAGTCAGCCACTGAGATAGGACCTGAACCATTGCATAGCATTGCCAGTGATGCCCAGGCGAGATGAGAGGCACTCAAAAAGAACTAGGCGATCGATAGTATCAAAAGCTGCCGAAAGATCGAGCAAAACGAACAGAGATACTCTACCTATGTCTGCATTTCTAAGTAGGTCTTTGTACACCCTAAGCAATGCTGTTTCTTTTGAGTGATTAGCTCTAAAGCCAGACTGGAACTTACTAGCAAGGTTCGAAGTTTCAATAAATGAGTTCAGTTGGTCCGCCACGACCAGTTCCAGTGTCTTTGATAGGAATGGTAGAAGGGAGACTGCACGATAGTTGCTCAAGTTCTCTGGGTCTAGTGTCGCTTTCTTAAGAAGTGGCCTGACTACAGCTTTTTTGAAAGGTGCTGGGACATGACCTGAGGCTAATGACATATTAATGATGTTAGTTACGCATGGCAGCAGCAGATCAATGCTACGTAGGAGCAGGACAGTAGGAATAGGGTCCAAAGGACTTGTTGTCTTCTTTGATTGGGATATAAACTTTAGGACGAGATCACTATTGACCTTCTTATATGTAGACATAATAATAATAATGATAATAATAAAGTACTTGATAAAGCGCCCTTAGAGAACTTAATCTCTTTCTAGGCGCTTTACATTTGCTGCAAAGGAAATGCAATTAAATGGTAAGTAAACATTGAGGTGCAGCCAGGAATCAGGGGAAAGTATTCTAGGGGGGATGTTGTCATCGCAGGGATGGACTCCCTGATCTTGTCTGTCTTCTGCACAAAGAATCGAGAGGAGCGATCGGCTAGATCATCACAAGGATCGTCAGGTAAGGAGCTTATCTGGGAGCGGTTGAGGAGATGGTTGATCGTCAACATCAGCATTTTTGGATTGTGCACCTGTGATTCAACAATGTTTCTATAGAAGCTAGACTTGGCCTTAGCTAGAATTGATTGGTACGACCTAAAGTAGTCTTCATATGCCTGTCAATGGACAGTCAGTCCTGATCTTCTGTATGCTTTTTCAAGCTTGTGCTTAGTAGACCTGGCTAGTTCAGTGTTCGGGGTAAACCATAGGCCGTCTGAGTGAGGACGCATAGTGAGCTCAGTCAGAGGTGCAAACTCGTCGAGCGTGTCAGCTAGTGTCGTGTTGTAGCTATCTACCAAAGATGACAGATCAGAGAGAGGACTGACCAGCAGAGGCGAAGCAGATGTTCTTGCACGGACAGCAGCGATTTCAAGGGTCTTGAGGTTTCGCGATTCACACGTGATTTTAGAGGAGGCAGAGATGGGCACACATTGTAGATTGAATGAGATCTGCATGTGGTCAGATAAGCAGGATTTGGTAATATTTGGTGATGAAAAAGTGCAGTTGTATGAGAAAATCTGGAGGAGTGTGTGGCCCTTGATGTGAGTAGGGCCATGCACATGAGCCACAAGAGACAATGAATCAGTCAATGCACGAAATTCAGTGCTAAAGGCGTCAGATAAGTTATCAAAGTGAACGTTGAAATCACCCATAACGAGGAAGGATCGATTTCTTGCACACAGAATCAAATGACATCTGAGAAGCTTGACGATATAGCCTATGCCAGCTCTCATGCAATGGCCTCAAATGGCCCGGCCCGCTCTGCATTTTCCAACTGCGACTCAGCCACTATTATTACAATGGGCTTAGTCAATCTGCTGTTTTGACCGCTTAATTTTTGAAACAGCGTTAATTAAGAATTTACCTACCAAATTGTGTGTGATTGAAATTACGCGGAACATTGGTATGGCCACAGATGGTCCGGAGCATTGGAGGCCATATCATTATCATTATCATTATCATCATATCATGAGAACACGCCCGTCCAACTTAATGAAATTAGGTGGATTAACCCGAAACTCTTTTTCTGCAATGTAGAATCAAAATCACAGTTGTATAACACCTATTTTGGAAATGGTAGCTGTATTACAGTTTAAATATTTAGGGAGGCTGGCTAGTCCGGGCTATTTGAGGCCATAGTTTCAAAAAATGCATGGAGGTTTTCGCGAAATTGTTTGGATAAATCCGGAATAGTGTTTTCTGTGTAACTTCAAATCAAATCTCAGTTCCTCAAAGCGAACTGTGAAGATGGCAGCTGTTTCGCAAATGGAATATATGTACAGGCCGACCGGTCCGGGCCATTTGAAGCCATAACTTTTAAACGCTTCTTTGCAGTAGCATGAAATTTGAGTTGTGAACCCGGAATACCGCTAGTTATACTACGAATTTAAAATCGCAGTTATGCGACGCCTAGTATGGCGGTAGGATCGCTTTTGGAATAGATAAAGGTCATAGCACGAGAAAGCCCATGCACACTATGCCGTGAAATTTGGGTGTTAAAAGTGGAAAGTGGTTTCAGTAAATTAGAATTAAAACGGCAGCTGCGAAATTCATATTTCTGATAGTGACAGCTCTATCGCCATTTGAATGTGTACGTAGGCTCGCTGACCATTTGAGGCCATAGCACGAGAACGCGAAAGCACAAATGCCTGAAACTTTTTGGGTAAACCAGTAAACTACTGCTTATAATTTGAATTCAAATCGCAATATTCTTATAGTCCGACTATATGCTGGCTCATCTGATGAACAGCTAAGCCTCTGGTGAACAGCTGCTAGGAGCATCACCGAGAGGGGCGGTGCACAGCCTGTGGTCCGCCTGTGATGTGGCGAGGACACAGGCAGGTAACCCACTGGTGAACAGATGGTGGATTCACCATCAGGGTCGGCCGGCTCACAGTTGTGATCCTCCTAGATGAGTCATCAGGGTCGACGAGGGGACAGTAGGTGTCGAGGAGAGAAGAGTCGAGTGGGAGAATAATATTAATAATGCACTACTTGATAAAGCACCCTCAGAGAACTCAATCTCTTTCTAGGCGCTTTACATTTGCTGCAAAGGGAAGCGCGATTGAATGGTGAGTAATATCATGCTGGATAAACCTGAATAACATGGTTAGGGGTGACATGCAGAGGGTCAGCATGCAAATGTGGTTTGTAGCAGCATCCACTGTGTCAGCACGCACAAGCACTTGAAGGACAAATCACAGGGACTCACTAAGTGCTGTCCTAAATAGGTGTGTTTTTAAGTTCTTTTTAAATGTGGTCAAGTCAGGGGATGTTCTGACACAAGTCGGGACGGAGTTTCAGGCTTTGGGAGCATACGAACTAAATGCACGGTCTCCAAAGGATTTGAGGTTTGTACAAGGAATTGGTAGACTGTTGGATTCCGAAAAGCAGGTGGTACGACGCTAGGCCTGGTGGGGGAGAAGATCTGAGAGACAGGCTGGAGCCAAAGAATGAAGTGACCTAAAAGTGACCGACAAATCTTGAAGTCAATCCGTTGCCTGACAGGTAACGAGTGCAGGTCGGCGAGAAGTGGTGTGATGTGGCAACCGCGACGCTCACCACAGACAAGCCTAGCTGCAGAGTTTTGCACCCGCTGCAATCGCCTGATCGTACATGCCGGTAGGCCAGTAAGCAGTGAGTTGCAGAAGTCGAGACGGGATGTCATGAATGCATGGATAAACTTGGACGTGGTATCCTTATTAAAACAAGCCCGAATTTTAGCAGTGTTGTTTAGCTGAAAGTAGGCAGATTTGTCTGTGGAGCTGATGTGGTCGTCTAACAAGAGGTCACTTTGGAACATGATACCTAGATTTCAATCCTACCAAGAAAAAATGTACTAAAGGTATTAGTTTTGTATTACCATGTAACGTATAACCACCAGATAGTTGCCCCTGTAGTCCAGGTTCTGCTGTCACCGGTGGCATAAGTACTGTTGTCCCAACACTGGGAATAACATATGTTGCTCCAAATTCAAGTATTCCTCTAGGAAGTACAACATCCCCTAAATTAGTAATATATTTTCCATTGCTTTTTTCCAAATAATTCTTTAGTTATTGAACAATCCATTGTTCAAAGAAATGGTATAGTAGCTATATTTAGATCACATACTCTATTTAAATAACCAAGATTAACACCGTCATTAGTACCAAAAGGATCGGCTGTAATAAAAATTGAATAGCCTCTCATGTTTAAAATTTCATTCATTGTGTCTTCACTTAATTTAACAAAGTTAGAATCTACGTGATCTTCATTTGGGACATCACTCGATTTTACTAATTTAATTGTAACTTGGTTTCAAGTGGCTCTAGTTACATAAACGGTGATAAATCACAAGTACTTAACAAGTTTTGCGTACAATTTTTATCCTTGGGAACAGATCGTACACGAGCTGAATACTATCGAGTATCATAATATTTCTGGTGAATCAGTTTCTAATATATTAATTACCGTTACAGATCAACATTTAACAGTTTTAGACTTTGGTCCCCAACAGATAGCACTTGTTATCGCCATTTTTGAATTATAATATAAGAATAAATATAATATAATATAAGATTAAAAAACAACTAGTTCTGAAGCAGAGTAATTAATCCCACCCATTCTACTTGGATCAAAATCAGGCTATAACAAAGTTGCTGGTTTACGAAGAGTAGAATTTGCTTACACAAGTCAAGTTATTTCTAATATTGTTAGTGGAGTTAATAATCAACTTTGTTATAAAAGAAATCTTACTACACCTTTATCACAATCAATTGCAATTACAGGAGGTTATTCAGCAGCAATAACAATGTAGACGCAATTAACTATGCATTAAGAGAAGCAGGAAATCTTTACAATGCTTATAATAGAAATTGTAATAGCAAAAACTTTGTGTTGATACTGATGACAAAATAATAATGCAAGTAGTTGGTAATTATGTCGCTCTGCTTGGAATTAATGCGTCGGGTGTTTCAAGGTCCATCGGGATACTTTAGGATTTAAGTATAATCAATAGGGATCTTTTGATCCTGCAATGGTAGATGGAATTCCTTATGAAGCTATAGAAAAGCTGTGTATTTATCTGATACTTATAAGGCTTGAAATAAAATGTGTTGCCTGATAATTCTGTTGTAAATGGATTAGTTTTGTAATGTATCTCCGTCTGTAACTCCACAAAGTCATAAAGACCAAGTGGGTGTTACGCATGATAGTTTTGTATAGCTCACTCACAGCCTAAGCATTTTAAGCAGCCTGAAAATTTGCATCATTGCATATTATAGATATTGATGCTATAAAACCAGGTAAGAAAATATATGCTCATCTTCCTAATATACTATTCGTGCCAAAACGTATTAATGTAGAAGGAATAGACAGTTTTAGATTCACTCTGACAGACCAAAATAGTAATCCTGCTCATGTTTTTTCTGCTGTTATGGTAACTATACACATTTTTAAATACTATTTTGAGCAATTGATAATTATGCCAGAATTGGCCAAGGAAAAAGGGAGGAAAATTCATGGCTCTGGTGTTCTTGATAAAGGAACTGATGAAATTGAGAAAGCTGCTCCTGTTTTAACTGGACTAACATGAACTAACTATTCATGCCCTAGCATGAATTTTGATAATATTGAAATTGAAAAGCACCTAGCAAGAACACTCATTAAATTACAGACATATAATACAAGTTTACCAGGATTATGCTAATAAACGTAGAAAATTAGATGAAAAACTTGGGGAAAACAGACAAAAAAAGAACTGCAATTTGAATTGGAGAAACACAAGAAAGAAGATGATTATGACCGTAAAGTTAAAGAGATAGACCCTAAAATCAAAGAGTTATGATAAAAAACTACAGCCAAAAAATTAAAAGAAATCTAAATCTGAAATTGAAGAAGAAACCAAACAAAAGATTACTCAGAGCCAGTTAAGAAAGTGATCCAAAAGCTTATAAAGAAATAGAAGGAGTTAAAACAGAAAAATTAGTTTTACCTGAAAGAATTAGAGCTGATGAATATGTTGGTTATATGAAAAAGATAGGAGCTGGTCTATATATTCAGAGTAAGAAATGCATTCTACTTTTTTGTATAGAGTAGAAACGGCTAGTGCTCTAATGGATACTATCCTTGAATTAGGTAATCCAAGTTTCCCTAAATATCCAAATAAAAAACTATCAGTATATAGAGCTCTACCAAACTAATAGAAATGAGCTTGACAGTGTTTCAAATAAGCTTATAAATTTTACGGTACCAGGTAAAAAGAGTTATATTATGTATTGTCTGATTCTTATCTTCTACCTAAAGGTCAACCACAGGTTCAGACGCGTGCTAATGGGGCTTATGGCCCACCAGGTAAAAACTTAGCAGTAGGTCTAGTTAACAACGCAGCTACTTGGATGTTTAGCGTAATTGAAAGTTAGACTTGGTGCAGAAGAAATTGAAAGTCTGATATTATGATGGGCATTAGTAGAGGAGCTTCTGATCAGAATAATGCAAATGCTTTTAGAAATTATGGTGGACAAAACGCTTTAAATAATAAATGGCTAAGGCATTTGAAATGCTTTCAAAACTAATAGGACACAGATGAGACCAATGGTTTCATGTACTATGCTATTACGAAATTTTAGCATCAAGTTTGCAGAAATATCTAGTAAAAGAGGAGAACAAATTAAAAAATTAAACTGAAACATAGACGTAGACATTATGAGAATACGATTTTAAATAACATTAATCAAGGTTTGAAATGTACTAGAACTTTGACAGTTGAGAACACTTTTGACAAAGTTCGGTGGTTATTGTAGCCGCACAAAATTAGAAAAAAAACAATGATTATACTGGAAATATTTGCAGTTATAACCACTGCAATATTAGGAATACCATGTGCTTGCAAATGGTTCCGCTCAATATCCTTCTTTGGCTGGAAGTAGTTATCCAAAAGATGGAAAATGCTCTACTGATTATGAAGACTTAACTCATTTTTACTCATTTCCGGAAACAATTCATTGGTCTTAATGAAGTGACAGAACCAGTAGGTATTACTATCCAGAATGGCTAACTTTGCACCCAATTCATGTAATCAATCTTCACTAGCATGACCAACCTTTAAGAAATACAACAAAGCTTGATGTGAGCATTGAGTTCAATGAGTTGATTCCGCAGGCAAATCCGGCAGCTGCTCCTACTGTTCCAGCGATAACAATTATTGTACATTACTTAACTATTTGTGAAAACAGCCAAACTGACTTCTAATGGCAATGGTTCACAGCTTACATGCATGAAAGGATCATAGGTATATGAAAATATGAATAATTAATACAATTTTAGCCAGAATATAAATGGAAAATTTTGATTTTATACAAGGTTCTGATGAATGAAAAAAATCAATGTGTTTGAATATTTGCGAATTAGAAGTTGATTTAGTGCTTGGTTATGATGTGGTATTTGGTGATCAAAGTTAAAAAGATATTGAGATAATGGCAACGCGAGAACTAAAAAAATACATGGATAATAATTCAAGACTAACGTTTCCTCCAATGCTATTTGGTAAAATCTTGGTATCTGTTGTTGCTAAGTTTTTAGAAATGAAACTTGGAATAAAACTTGAAAGTGCTAGTGAATGTTTTACTAGACATGGTGTTTATAAATATTTTCCTGATTAAATAACAGATGAGATACTTTAGTTGAGATAAAAAGTCATTAGAGTAGGAGTATTCTTAAAGATTTAATACCTAAGCAATATCATGCCCAATATTTACTAGGTGTACATTTCTTTGGATTGAGTGAATTTTATTATTCTGAGTTTGAAATTTGTGTTCCTCTATTAAACTGTGAAGAAGCTCCACGTGATTTTGGAGCAGCAGAAAGTTTTAGAATACCAAGTAAATAGGAGTTCGATATTCCAAACAGAAGTCCACTTTTAATGTTACTACTTAAATATGAGAAGTACTTTGACTTTGAGTTTGATATTATTAGCAAATATGGACGATTCAGTAATAAATTTGTAAAGAGATGACGTAAACTATCACATTAAAGATCACTGATAGGGGTAATACATGAAGAAGGTCATGATCGACTCGCAAGAATGGTATCGATTGTAAAAGAAGTATAAGATAGATCAAAATTTGTAATTGCCAAATATATAGATGAATCGCTGAGTAGATCTTAGTGCTTACGTCACAAAAATAAATGGTCATCTTTTATCTGATCTTGATGCAAATAGGATTATCAACCTAAATGATCCAGTAAACTCTATCGATGCTGTTACAAAGAGTTATTCAGATTCTAATTTCGTGATAACAGGAAATGACATATCGATTTCAATGGTCAACCAGTTGTTAATCTTGGACGTGGAGTTAATCCTATTGATTCTGCTAATGTTAGTCAGTTAAGCAATTATGTTAAAAGTTGGTGATACAATGGCGACCTAAATATGAATGGATTTGATAATACTTCAAGTTACTGCGGCTCAAGCAAGACTACTCCTAGAGTTCTCCCCGATGACTTTTGTGTTACTTATTGCGGACAAAGACGAGATGTGATGCTCAATGGTCATCCTGCTGGTAGTTCTTTGAATATTAATGGGGATTATATTACTTTTGTTGCTGATCATGCTAATACAAGTGATTTGGTAACTAAATCTTATTTAGATATAACAATAAAAAAGTAGCAGAAGTAATTCAAGTAAGTGTTTTGAATACTACGCTATCTTCAATAGAGCGCCCACAGGCTATTACTTGATTGATAATCTAGGAAATCTCAAAGTCAATCTCTTGCTTAGTTATATACTCACGTGAAAAGTATAAATGAACCAGTAATACAATAAGTTCTGTTAGTTTTGTAGATTTACGCTTACTTTTTTACGAACGGAAACAATTTTGAAATAACACAAAAAAGGCTCATTACTGGAACACGGATTCAAACGAAAGATTCCTGAACACTTTTCTAAAGTTTTTTTTGCCAGAAAATACAGCTTACCAGGTTTTTCCTTAGAATACTTATTTTTAGCATAATGCCAATAAGGGCATAATACCTTTTGTTGTTACGTAGTATTCTGGAGTCAAACTCTGTTTTAATACTATCCAGATCACGGATACAACATCGTACTTCCTATTTTAACTTTGGTCTTCGAAATCTTTTTTAGAAACAAGATGAAATGACTCTGGATAATCAAGTTCGTTAAATGTTTTAGAACAAACCTTAAAAAATATTCCCATTTCTATATACTTTAATTTTTAACCCAAAATGAAACAAATGAACAAGTAAAATTTGATCTGGATTCAGATGTTAGTCAAGTATTCAAACCAAGGCCAAAAGAAATTCCATAAGGTTTCGTAGGCACAGAATCACCTAATGTAAGTCACCAAGCAGACGTACTGTATATGCCAACTAAGTCCGGATACAAATATGCATTAAGTGTCATTGATTTTGCTAGTAGATAAAAAGACTCGAGAGCACTTAAAACCAAGTCTTTGAAAGAATTAACACAAGCAATAATAGACATAAACTCTAATAGTCCTTTAGAATGCTCCCAAAGCCTATAACTCTCTCCCGACCTGCGTCTGAACATCCCCTGACCTGACCACATTTAAAAAGAATTTAAAAACATACCTATTTAGGACAGCATTTAGTGGGTCCCTGTGATTTGTCCTTGATGTGCTTATGCGTGCTGACACTGCGCATGCTGCCACTAACCACATTTGCATGCTGACCCTGTGCATGTCACCCCTAACCATGTTATTAACTTTTTTTTCAATCATGATTTTACTTACCATTCAATTGCATTTCCCTTTGCAGCAAATTTAAAGCGTCTAGAGAGAGATTGAGTTCTCTGAGGGCGCTTTATCAAGTGTATTATTATTATTATTATTATTAGAATGGCGAAAGAAGATAACAGTAGATCCTGGATCTGAGTTAAAAAATCTCTTAGCAGCAAATGTATAGCGCCTAGGAAGAGATTTAATTCTCTGAGGGCACTTTATCAAAGTGCATTATTATTGTTATTATGAAAGATATTTCAAGAAAGTCATGAATGGGCATGGGACGCGTGTGATAGAAACTACTAGCAAGAAGAGTGCTGCCATAGTTGAAAGAATGAATCGAACAATGGCAGAAAGAGCTTTTATTGCACAGTATGAACAATAATTAGAAATTCTTTAAAAGGCATCAAGTTCAAAACAAAGAGTAGATTACGAATCTACCTAAGATCATAGATTCTCTTAACAACAAGATGGCAAGCTCAATTGGAGAAGAACCATCTAAAGCCATAAAAGGAACGAGAAAAACTAAAGAAACTAGAGTACCATAGAAAAGTAGGAAAGCATGAAGAATTATTAGAACTTGGAATAACTGTTATATATTTACTAGAACAATGTGAAGGTGAAGATGAAAAAAGAACTACAGATCCGATATGGATTTTAACTAAGCATATTATTGTTGCAATAATGATAATGAAAAACCTGCCAGTGCGTTTTTGGGTCGATGACGTTAAAATAAGTTTTGTTAAAGGAAACTACAAGAAATTAAAAAGGAATAGTTACTTAAGGAGAACCTTCCATTATAATGCCTTCGAATTCTTCATTTGCTATTACTTCTTCGGATAATGCATATGTAACCTTTAAAATAAACTTTGAATTAGACTCTAGAATTGATCTTTTACTTTTGTTAATTTCTTCTAGAAAACCATCAACTGCTACCATCATTGCAGATACTGCTAAAAAAGTTGAAACTACATGAGGAATATTAGAAACAGATTGAATAAAGGTACTAGAAATTGTTACTCCTAAAGCTGTGACTATGTTTATAACTTTCATAGAATATCTCATATTTGCTAGATTTGTTAAGCAAGATCTAACTTTAGTAATATATTGCACACATTCTTCATAACTTTAGTTGATATATTTTTTATTAAATCAGCCATCATTTTCAGTATAAATTTATAGTTTTCTTTTCTTAGAAATTAGTTTTACGTTTCTTTTTGTTCGTCTTTTTCATCATTTATTTCCTCTAAAAGATTTTCAGAAGCTTCGTAAATTTTTAATAAAGTTTTGCTGTTTTAATTTAAGACATGTAAATTTCTTCATTGAAATTTGGACTTTTATGCTTGTAATAACATAACGAACTTACCCTTGGAAACCTTTGATTAGACTACCAATAATTTCTATTTGTACATACTCACGAGGATCTTTATATAATCCATCACAATTTAACAAAGAATCTTCATTTTATTTATGCAAACAGACAGATCTTTTTAATATTTTATAATTTTTATTAATTACCAATCTTGTATCGAAGAAAGAATCTCTATACTCTTTATACAAACAATGAGTAAGCAGTAAAGATTTTTTCACTTCATTAGGAAAGCTTTTTAAATTATATCCCAAAAAATCTTTTTAAAAATTGTTGGTGGTTTTTAGTTAATTGAAAATCGATTCAAATGTGACTCCATTATTTATAATTACTTTTATATTGTTTTGCTTCGTTTCACAAACTATTTTAATTTTGTTTAAGATACCTTTAAGAGAGCCATTACACTTAGGTATGTGTGAAGAAAATTTAAAATTCTCTTAGTCAATGTCAAAAGTTTCATCATCAATTAGTTCAAGGCCTTCAGGAGTATTAGTAACTACATTTTTTCATCTCGCAAATAAACTATTAATGGGTCCAGATTAGAATTGATTAAAGTTAGAGAACTAATATAAATAATTATCACGTTAATATTTAGCCAGAAATGAGTAGTGGCATATTTACGTTTTTATAATATGCTAATGCCTCTTTCAATTTTATTATTACATATTCCTTTCAATAAATCCCTAGTAAGTAAACGAGAAACCAAAGAAGAACCAACAATCTTTCTACTAGATATTGCTTCCTCAATTACTTCTAAAGTTTCTTTTATTTCACCTCCTAATGATTGTAAAGATGATGCATAATAATAATAAACGGCGAATTAATATCTTATATTTGCATTACTATTTCAATTCACTGCAAGATGAATTTCCTTTCTAGAATAAGTAACTGCTATATATTAAAAAAAATATTTGATATATTTATATAAAGACTCTGATATCCAAAACATAATGCATGATGTCTTAGTGTTATATAAAAATTGCCGCTTATGGGATTCTTATGACAGTAGAGGCTGAGCTGCGCAATGCCCCTGCTGGAATAAGAATATCATGAGGAGCATTGTTATGTAACAAGGTCAAGGTCCTCTTTGTAACTCCCTGCCGGGCTGTATCAATTATTCTGAGGCATATCACAAGGCTATAATAGACCTCCCGGAACTCTCAATGGGTGAGGCTTGTGCTCTCTGCTACCTCAAAGTTGTCACCTGCCGTTGAGCAGGTGCTTGGTGAAGAGCTTCTTGACGTTCGCTACGGCAACTACCGGTGGGGTGTGCGAAGCTGGCTCGTAACCCAAATTTTAGCTCTCCACTCAAAGCGAAAAATCGGCCAAGAG
Source organism: Cristatella mucedo (assembly GCA_009760855.2). Classification (NCBI taxonomy): domain Eukaryota; kingdom Metazoa; phylum Bryozoa; class Phylactolaemata; family Cristatellidae; genus Cristatella; species Cristatella mucedo. The sequence continues at coordinate 34,648 of WPIO01000192.1, read as the reverse complement.
ACAAGTATCTCGAAAACTCTTTAGTTGGGCCACTCGTAACCCGAGGCAGTTTATTTCTTAGGTCGTATAAAAACCGGCATGCCGAGATAGTTTGACAGTTGTGATTTCAGGATTTGGCATTGGCATTGGAGCTGATTTGAGCTCTAGGCCGGAGAGCCGTTGGAGTACGTCATAGTGGCTTTTGAACGCCCTAAACCGTCCGCTGCTGTTAAATCGACTTGTCTGGATTACGGAAAAGAAGATATGTCAGTGTTAGAAGGCTCATCGTCACTGCTGTGTTCGTGCTACAGCCAGCGTACCAGCATGCATTGGTGCAGCACATACTAGCACCTACCTACTCCTAAATTAGCGGTGACTTTAGACCGATTTCCTTCTGGTTTGGGTTACCACGTCATTATCCATTTTGGCAGACTCTCACATAGGAGAAGCAGTCTCTACTTTTTGGCTCCTTATTGGACCACACGACGAATCAATCCCAACACCCCCTCGTACGAAAATAAAAACGGCTGGTGCGAGCATGCCTTAGTGATGTTGACCGTCTTAAGAGAAAGTCTTTGAATATGAAATGCTTATGCATTATAGAAACGGCTTAAATTACTTCTAAAAAGAAGACACCGTCCTTCTTTTAATGAAATACTCCAACACACGAATAACGCGCGTAGTACTTAGCTCGACACACTCGTAAGGCGAACATTACTTAGCACTATGCACTTTCTCGAAAAAGCTAACTTATATGTCTATCTTCTTTTTTATATTCTTTGCATACTATTTTACTTTACAATACTGCAGTAGCGAACTCAACTTCTGCGGGTAATGGCTTAGTGACTTTGTAGAGCAACCGTCTTTCACACGATCCTCCCGCATTAGGGAACGGTGCTGTATGCGAAACTATAATAAAAATAATAATACACTTGATAAAGCGCCCTCAGAGAACTCAATCTCTTCCCAGGCGCTTTACATTTGCTACAAAGGAAGCATGATCGAATGTTTAGCGGTAGCATGCACAATAAACAACAAGAATGACATAGTTAGGGGCAGCAAGCACGGTGTGAGCCCGCAATAACAGGTGGAAATTAGGCGGATGAGAGTCGATACTGTGAACCCAGTTTTACTGAGAGTGGCGAGTTAGGGGCAGCAAGCACGGTGTGAGCCCGCAATAACAGGTGGAAATTAGGCGGATGAGAGTCGATACTGTGAACCCAGTTTTACTGAGAGTGGCGATGGCTTTGATAGCCACCACGGTGTTCTAAAAAAACAACAATAATACATTTGCATAGCACTCTCATAGAACTTGATCTCTTTCTGGGCTCTTTAATATGGTGAAGAGGAAGCATGCTTGTGTGGGCGTAGCATCGCCACCGTGTTGCCCCGCCCTAGCCTGACAGGGCAGTAGTGCTTAACGTCTCTGCGGCCGGGAGCCTACCGCTGATTGGGTGGAGGCTTGCCTGAATGGCCACCCAGTGATGCAATCTTTTCCCGCAACTCTCTCGATCAGCTCCCGGAGTCGTGAGTGGACGTGTCGTCCGTCTCCGGCTCGCAGACGTGTACTGCCCAAGAATTTGATCGATTACATCTTGTAGAGAGGTCAGTGACTCCTTTGCTATCGGTGCTTGCTGCACCTCGTACGCGCTCGTCAACCTTCCGGGCGTTAAGCTGAAGACGACCCCTACAAAGTGGTGAACCTGACGATTGACCCGATCAAGCAGCCTTACTCTACTACAAACTCGGCGACAAACCAAAAACCACCGACTGGTGCGTTATGCCCTTAACTACTACGCCGCCACTTGGCGCTCGTCGGCAACGCTCCCCTCCACATGTGTGCTGTCGGCTACGTCTCTACGCCGCCGCCGACCAGGCGCTGTTCGGCTACGACTACGACGCCACTATGTGCTGTTTCGGAGACTCCTGCCTCAACGTGGGAGCTGCACGGCTACTACGCCGCCGCCTACGGCAGCCGACCACTGGGCCCAGTACCAGTCTCGAACTCGCTTGACATTTTCGTCCTGGCCTGTTTGCTGCGTTCGTTGCGCCGCTCGGCGTAACGTCGCACCGCTTGGCGCAACGTCGCTTGGCTCGCCGCGCGACTGGGATGAGCTTATGTGGGCGTGTGATCGCCATCACTTGGTTCCGCCCCCAGCCGACGTTCTGTCCGCCCAACGGGAACGCTCCTTGCCGGCACGTGACTCGTTCCTTGCCGCACAATTCACTTTCTGCCTGTGCGTCGGCCTGCACGCACGCTATCCACTCTCCTCTCTCTCTCCTAACACCTCGTGCTCCGGAGCAGCACGCACGACGGCTGCTAGATCGTATAATACAGCCGTCGTCGACAATGCTTGTGGGGCCTTCGCTCTTCATCGCGCCGCCATCGCGCGCCCGCGAGCCCCTACACTTGTATGTTAACCGCGACAACGTGTCTAGAGGTGACTTTCGCATGGTCAGCATGCAAAAATATTTAGTGGCAGCATGTAATGTCAGCAAGCATAAGCACATAAAGGACGAATCAAAATGACTCTCCCTATGCTTACAAATGCTAAACAGGCGCTGTTGTGTTCGCCTGTGGCTTCTACTGTTGTTGTAATTAGCAAAGCGCCCCGACACTAACGTACATGTCTCACCGGTGGCGAATAGTTGAGCCTCTGACGCAGCGTAGAGTCAGGCCACTAATGTATATTATATGACGACGTCTGCAGTGATTCATCGAACTCTCTTATAAGTACGCTTTGAAAGTAATAAAGAGTCTCGTAGACCACTCACATCAGCACAGTGTCTCCATGAGACTCCCTTGAACCACCGCCGCCGGTGCCACAGTAATACAACACATTTTTAGCTTCTTTTTATATGTCATAAAGTCAGGGGATTTCGCGACGTCAGAGGGTACTGGGTTATAATAATAATAATACACTTGATAAAGCGCCATCAGAGAACTTAACCTCTTTCTAGGCGCTTTACATTTGCTGCAAAGGGAAATGCAATTGAATGGTAAGTAAAATAATGCTTGAAAAACAAACGCAATGAATAATATGGTTAGGGGTGACATGCACAGGGTCAGCATGCAAATGTGGTTAGTGGCAGCATGCACAGTGTCAGCACTCATAAGCACATGAAGGACGAATCACAAGGACCCACTATATGCTGTCCTAAATAGGTGTGTTTTTAAGTTCCTTTTAAATGTGGTCAGATCAGGGGATGTGCTGACGCAGGTCGGGAGGGAGTTCCAGGCTTTGGGAGTGTAGTTTGTTCGCACAGCAGAGAGCCAGCCGATGTCCAACACCGACAGTTTATTCCCAACGCATGGAGCCCGAGAGCGCACGACTCCGATGACTCATCGACCACAACTGTGCACCGGTCGACCCTGATGGTGAATCCACCATCTGGCCACCAGCTGGTTACCGGCCTGTATCCACGCCACATCACAGGCTCATCAAAGGAGCCGGCATACAATACACACATACATACGTATATACGAAACTACAGGGAGCATACGAACTAAATGCACGGTCTCCAAAGGATTTGAGGTTTGTACGAGGTATTTCTAGACTGTTGGATTCCGAAAAGCGGACGGTACGACGCTTGGCCTGATGGGGTAGTATATCTGAGAGATAGGTTGGAGCCAGAGAATGAAGGGACCTAAAAGTGAGCGAAAAAACCTTGAAGTCAATCCGTTGCTTGACTGGTAGCCAGTGCTGGTCGGCGAGAAGTGGAGTAATGTGGCAACTGCGACGCTCACGACAGACAAGCCTAGCTGCAGAGTTTTGCAGGGTTCCGAGATTTGGAAGCATGAGAACTAACGGTAAGTTCTCCTAAGTTTTTGAGGTTCGCACGAGGTGCAGCTAAATGATTTGATTCGGAAAAGCCGGCAGTATGGCGCCTAGCCTGTTGGGGAAAATAACCAAATTAAACAGTAGTTTGGATTGCTGTATGAGGGAAAACCTCCAAGATTTACAGTGCAGTGAGAACATCGCCGTCTTAGCGTAAAGAAACTCAAACTTTCTCGAAAAATAATGATCGCCTACTAGCAAAATCACCGAGACTGAAATAGATGGAAAGCCTATTTTAGCAAGGGCCGCCCGCCCATTTTCATGGCCCCGCCCTCGTGGTTTCTATGGAGCTCTTATCGATAGGAGGTAGGTTAGCCTGAAGGTTTCAATCGAGGTCTCGCAAACTTCACACACAAATGCCGGTCCCCTAACTCTATCGAGTCCATAAAAAGTACCCTTTCTTTACGGATATCAATCGAAGACAAGTTATTTTCTGAGGTGTAAGTTGCAACGGTACCGGTTTTTGTTTTGTAATATTGGTTGCGAGGTTGGGCTGTTAAGGCCGCCCGGTTTTTTGCCTTTCATGTTTTGTCGAGTGTCTTAGCTGACACTTTACCGTAAAGCTTTCGTAGTGGTATGATCTATGTTGACTCGAATTTAAGACTTTGCCCCATTGTTACCATTTTTCGTCTAGCTCATCAGCGTAGTAGCTACGCAATTTGTATGGTGCGTTCAGGCGGCAGATGATATTGACCCCTATCACCCGTACGCTCTTTGTCTGATGAAACTAAACTGCACCAAATATATATTTATATTGATAGATATCTAGTTAGCAGCACTTGAAATCACCGTCTGCTCTGTTCCAGCAGTCTCCATTCAGCTTGAATAACTCGGCCACCGTCGTTTTTTATCGTGCAAATTGTGAGTTGTCACCAATGTTGGGAGTTTTTTTATATAGCTCAGCTGGGCGTGCACTGGAAGCTTGTCAGACTGTAGCTGCTTTTTCGTGGAACCTGCACGACGCTTTGAGAAGTCATGGCCAGCGATATCAGCACGATATATTGACGGGATCGTTAGCACTCCACGTTTGTTTAATCCATTGCTTCACTTTCGCCCTAAGACAGTTGGTGACAGAAGCTTTAGCTCTGCAGGTCCTAGACTGTGGAACTCGCTTCCACAATTCTTACGCAACGATATCTACTCTCCGACTGCTGACTATGGCACATCTTTTTCAGTGGTCCTGAACTGCTACTTCTGTGCTACTCACTACCTCAACTGCTCTCCTGACTCTGCTATGCTTCCCACTTTCTCTTTGTTGCGTGAGACGAAGTCTGTTGGGTACCGAATGCGTACCGAAAGCCGCTTAGGCTGTGAGTGCGCTATACAAAACTCTCCTGCGTAACACCCACATAGTCTTTATGACTTTGTGGAGTTACTGACGGAGATACATTACATATGGTCTACGCCGGCTCTGTAAATGAAATTGACCCAAACCGTGTTGCTAGGGAAGCTGTGGAAATCTGGCCAAGTCAGTATTAGTGGGAAGCTAGTTGATTGCCAGTTTCTTATGGTTAGGGCTGTCAAGATGCAGTCACATTTACTGACTATCCTGTTTGTCAGAAAACAATGAATTATTCCATGGGCTAAATACCGGCAAAAAAGTATCATTGTTATGTCGATTTGAACCCCTTTGGTTTGAACTTCCTATTCTTCTTTGTATAATGTCATGGTATGTGATATGTGGCAAGTTGTGTATTTAGATGGCACAAAAATCAGATGAGCATAAACATAAAATACGATTTTTTGCAGCAACTTGCCAGAAAGGCAAGTAAATATCTGAGTCCTGCTGTCGCAGCAACAGAATGGATTCCCACGAAGGAAGACCTGGAGAACTATGTTCTTTCCGGCAGGGTGAAACATTTGCCTAAAAGAAATCCAAAAGTTGTACGAATTTTCTTGAGTTCTACTTTCTCAGGTAGGGTGACCAGCTGCATGCTATTGCTCCATTATCGTATGGCTTTGCATTTGGATTAAAACCAAGCTGCTCGTATTGCTTTGAGATATTCAGAAGTGGTTGGATGGTCACCAAATGAAAAGAGCATTAAGCCTTAGCACACGGTTCCTGATCAATTGATCTGCTGCCTGCCAGTCGGAGTCTTGTAAGCTTTTCTGAACCCACCTGTCCCAAAAAGCATTTGCTAAGAATATGCTAGCTGATTTAATAGCCTCTTTTTGTATAGCAGCAAAAGAGTCTTAAAGGCTATCACCACTGCTTGCAGCTGCAATAAAGGATCGCTTACGGCAGGATTCGAACATGCTTGCTTGCACTGTATTATATAACTTAAGAGATACATTACATTACATTATATTGTAATGTAATGTTATGTATCTCTGTCCGTAACTCCCCAAAGTCATAAAGACCATGTGGGTGTTACGCAGGAGAGTTTTGTATAGCGCACTCACAGCCTAAGCAGCTTTCGGTACGCATTCGGTAGCCAACAGACTTCGTCTCACGCAACAAAGAGAAAGTGGGAAGCGTAGCAGAGTCAGGAGAGCAATTGAGGTAGCGAGTAGCATAGAAATAGCAGCTCAGGACCGCTGAAAAGGATGTGCCATAGTCGGCAGTAGGAGAGTAGTTGTCGTTGCGTACGTGTTATCACTAACCAATTGATCCTTTTTTTGCAGTGCATGTACATTGCCTAGAAAGAGATATAGATATTTCTCATAGGATGCTATGCCAACGTCCTATTATTATTAATTATCACCCTTGACTTTCAATGTAATGCAATGTAATTAATCTTCGTCAGTAACTCCACAAAGTCATAAAGACTATGTGGGTTTTACGAAGGAGAGTTTTGTAAAGCACACTCACAGCCTAATCGGCTTTCGGTACACATTTGGTAGCCAACAGACTTCGTCTCACGAGACGAAGAGATAGTAGGAAGCATAGCAGAGTCAGGAGAGCAGTTGAGGAAGTGAGTAGCATGGTAGTAGCAGCTCAGGACCGCTGAAAAGGATGAGCCATAGTCGTCAGCATGAGAGTAGTTATCGTTGCGTTAGAATTATAGAAACAAGTTCTGCAGTCTAGGACCTGCAGAGCTAAAGCTTCTGTCGCCAACGGTCTTTAAGTGGAGGAACGGGGCAGCTAATTTATTGTCCACACAGGACCTGAGGGCACGAAGAGGCTGCAAATGGTGCAGCGGTTCAGCTAGGTACGAAGGAGCCAAGCCGTGGCCGGCCTTGTGGCTCAGCGTAAGAACTTTGCTCTGAATCCGTTGCTCAACCGGCATCCATCCTAGCTCTTTTAGCAAAGGAGACTTCTGGGACTTGAAGACTAGCCTTGCAGCCATCTTCACTGCCAGCTGCAGTGGCCTAGTAGCTTTCTTTGGTAGCCCAGCCAAAAGGGAATTACAATAATCAAGCCGAGACAGAACTAAGGATCTACTGAAAGTTTTTGCAAGCCACTGTGGAAAGACAGCTCCTAATCTTGGATAGGTAACGGACGTGATGGCTAGCTGCAGAAGCAGTCTTCTGAATGAAGCTTTTAAAATTGAGGCAGCTGTCGAAAAAGAAACCTAAATTTCGAGCACGTGGTGATGGTCTCACAACAGCATCACCTATTAGAAGATATTCGGCTAGTTCCTATCACGTGGACTATGCTTTGATTGCGTTTCCTAATAACCCATAAAACAAAGGCTTAAAATGCCTGTATTTCTACCTAGCTGCACCAAGCTCTGAGGTCAATGAGCAGTAGGACTTGAGCCTATGGTTCTGGCGACCATGGACTTGACACCCTGGCAAATAGCAGCCTAACGGATTTTCTTGGCTTTATAGACCAAACTAGTGGCTATATTCGGTATTGGCTGTACAGGCTAGGCGGCTGATTGAGGAATTGTGAGCAATGAGTTATTGCCATTTGTAAACTTATCAAAGCAGAAGTCTGCTCAAGTTGTTTGTTGGTGTCAGTTGCATCAGCATAATTGTTATTTTTAACTGTGCAGCAGCTTTTTTCAGTTTTGACACCTACATCCTTTTCCCAGGGTTCAGGCTGTGACATCGCTTCCTAATCCTTGTCTAGCTTACGTAATGGCAATGTGCTGTGGTAAAAACCCTTTAAGGATATCGTAGCAGTAGAAACAGAGAATAATATACCGTGTTGTCATAGTTAAATTGAACTAATAAACTCCGAAAACCAGAGATGAGCTATACCATAAGCCATAATGTAGTCACTACATTTTTGCACCAATCTACCTGTATCTATTAACACTGATAATTATAGGCTGGAGCATTTTCTAAGGTTCGCGTTTATCTCGTGGGTATAACGAAGCCAAAATTACCCTAAACAACTCACTCTGTTTCTCATGCATTCCAGAGGACAGCTGAAATGGTTTATTTTGGGAGTTATACCAGAGTGATGCCTACGAATGTATGTGTAAATATATGATTTCATTCGTATCCTGACCTGATCTAATACTCAAGTAATGTGCTTCTAACTTCATTCCATAATCTGTCACCAGACAATGAGTTTATCATTTGTGATTTTTGTAGTTGCACGGCTGCCTGATGCATGCTGCCATGCAAAGATGCTGGGATGTCGGATTTGAGTGCTAATAACCTTAGACCTGCTTTAACGCCCTAAGTGTACTATCGAGGACTTTATAGAAGGACATTGGCGGTTGAGATGCAGTACAATGTAATTGTATTGGGTATGCTGTGATCTGTATTTTAGATATGTACATAGAAAGAAATGCTTTATACAAACACGTGTATCCCAGACTCAAGATGTATTGCAACACCAAGTATGATATGGAGTTTCAGGTCAGTCATCTTCTGTGGTAAACTAACTCAAGTAGCGTTGCTTATCTGAGTTAGTATCGTTTTTAGTAAAATACAACCACATAATTTTGACGAAATGGCTGAGCGTTAGCTGTACAGAGCCACAGCTGTGCAGAGCTTCTATCAGCTGCATGTTATGTCAAGTTTATGCTAAATATATTCGAATAAAAAGTCAAACAAGAGCACCAGATGACGTACACAACTTATGCTCTTTGTATTTAATGTGAAATTTAATCAAATGTATTTGTGTTTCTTTATGAGGTTTCAGTGATCACGTAGCCATTACCATGTAAAATGTATTATGCTAGTAGTAAATTGATGAGTGCCCTACTGACTTATGTATGGTGCCGATTGTCAAGCTTTGCGTAAAAAACATGCCAAATTGTCTTCGAAGATACGAATGATCTGTTCTGGTAGATGCTGCAGAACATTTTTCTGAAAAGAATAAAGATCGAGTAGTTGCTGGATACCTTTCTTGTTGCTTGCTCACAACAATTCAATGATGATATGACTGCTCAGGTGTTTGTAGTTGCCTGTCATGGTCACGAAGCTTTTCAGGATATAGCTTTGCAGAGTGTTATCAGTCTGGTAAAGTAGCCTTATAGAACTGCTCATATTTTGGCAATTAAACAACTTATTAATTTGTTCAGTGGTTCTTACATTAGCTTATAAACCGAAGGAATCGTTTCTTAAATGACCGTGGAGCTAAATGAAGGGCATGCTTCAGTATATATTCACTCGTCAAGCCTTGTAGCTCTCTAGTGGTCCACTGAGATTTTTCGTTGAATTTTTAGTGCAGCTGATGAACTAACCGAGACTATTTTCACTATAACAGAGAGTGATGCTGTTGGTGCCCAGTTTTTGACTGCAACTTTCATTTTTTGTCGGGCTTGCACTCTTACCATTTTTATGTATGCTGTTCCTTGTTCAGCTGTTGTATACAAGTTTTGTTGTCAATGGTAAGTTCATACTAGTATACAGACACAGAGAAAGATCCTTCAGACAATGTCTGCTTTTGTGGAACTATTAGCAGTCGCTTTGATCGCTTTTCCAGTTAAGCCCTTCATGTGCAGTTAATTTGCCTCGATTTCAAGGTCGTCGACATGCGATGGGGAGTTCGCAGCACTGCCACGAATGATCACTCTGGTGCAAAGCTGTGCATGACTGAGCTCAAAATATGCCAAGAGGAATCTTTGGGGCCGAACTTTGTGGTACGTTGAACGCTTTGCTTAGATTGAAAAGTGGTTGGCTGCTTCTTCGATGAGCTCTTTATATGTCCTTACACTACACAATTTCCTACTTGATGCAGCTTCTTCTGGGTCAACGATATGGCACACGTCACATACCACCGGTTATTGCTGAAGATGAGTTCACCTCACTGGTGAATGCTCTAGTGGCTCTAAAAGTGCCAGGGGCAGATATCGAGTTTTGAAATGCTGGTATATATGTGACCTCAACACAGTGCCACCACTGAGGCTGCTTCAATCCCTGGATGTCATGGAAGTCGACCAAAAAGAGTTTTCAGACTCGGTGGATCCACGGCTAAGGCAAATGCTGAGAGCTGCAGCTGACTGGTGCTTGGGTCAAGGATTGATTGACGAGAAGAGGCACCACACCTACTTCTGGTCAGGTAATAATAATAATAATAATAATAATAATAATGCACTTGATAAAACGCCCTCAGAGAACGTAATCTCTTTCTAGGCGCTCTACATTTGCTGCAAAGGGAAATGCAACTGAATGGAGAGTAATATCATGCTTGATAAACAAACAAAATGAATAACATGGTTAGGGGTAACATGCACAGGGTCAGCATGCCGGTGAGCTGTGTTTCGAGTACATGGTTTTGGTATGTTGTCTTTTGGGATAGCTCACTGAAATCTGGTCAATTTTTGCTGATACATTTCAATGCCTCAGCACTATTCTTTTTCCTGACACATTCGGCTTGTGGCTTGGATGCTTTGAACTGCAGATGTCATAGCACCATGCTAGAAATCCTTCTAAAGGATATTTTATGTTTTTCAATGATTTAGTTACTGAAGAAGAAGTCTATAATGGTATTCTTGATGCCCCTAAACCGAACGAACATTGCTTGTGTTTCACAAGAGAGATCAAAGACATCAACTACAAGAGCGATAAGGTTGGACGTTTTGTTGACATGCTGGATGCAGGTATTTACTTTCTCGGGGCATTACAAATTACGGCATCTCTTGTTTTCTTACTGCATTATTGGTACTATTGGTGTAAAAGGTACGTTGGACGTACCGCATTGTATGTACTGTAAAAGTTAACTCCACAGTGTTGCTTTTTAATATTCATTTAGCACATTGTAACATAATGATGTTTAATCACAGCCTTTCTCCCACACACCTTGTAGTGCTAACAACATCTGCTCTTTTGCATGACTTGGAGCCATGGCTCATATCGGGTGAAGCTGTCACGGCAGCTCCCTGTAGTTCCTTATCAGCCTGCATCTCGGGCCTCAGACATCTTGGCCAGTTCGGGCTGCCCTCATGCCTATACATTTACCTGCCAAATCGGCAAGTGGTGCTTTGCATAGGAAGTGATAGCTTTATAAGCAATAGAAGTTATATATAAATAAATATATATATATATATATACTATATCTTTCATTTTCAACACTTTAAGAGAACTTAGTTTCTATTCTGGTGCTCAAACATGTCGAAGGTCATGAGCTCATAACTTTGGGCATTAAAGGCAACTGCCTTACTGTAAAGCTGCGTCTACACTGGCGATCGTTGTGACTCGAGACCAGAAACATAGCTACAAACAACGCTGCCTATAGAAGGATGGTGGCTAAGTGTTCGATTCCTTGCATAAAGAGTATGTAGGCAGCAGCAGATACGTGCCCATAGACAGCACCTGCTGAATTTCCGTTTGCTGCCAAACCAGAAGCCTTGCGACCTTCACACTTCAGAAGTCTCTTATTACCAAGCTTGAGCAAATGAACCAGCCACAGCCCGAGGATATTCTAGACTCCTAACTGCACCCAGGGTAGATACGGCTGGTTCGATGTTAGTTTTATCGCGAGACCAATCCTCGGGTGTCTCGAGTTTGAGCGTTCGCAAGTGTAGACACAAATTTACTAGATTGTGCCTGGCAGACGCCTTGACACGAGGGAGAGTATATGCTATGAAAAGAACAGGACCAAGCACAGAACTCTGAGGTACCCCAAACTTCAGACGTTCATCGGGTGATCTATGTCCATTCACATCAATACTCTAGAGTCTCTTTCTAAAATAGCACCTCAACCATTGCAGTGCAGTGCCAGTGATGCCCAGACTGGATGAGAGGCTCTCAAGAAGAAAAGGATACAGAAAATCAGGACTGACTGTCCATCGACAGGCATACCAGGACTGTGCACCTCAACCATTGCAGTGCAGTGCCAGTGATGCCCAGACTAGATGAGAGGCTCTCAAGAAAAAGGATACAGAAAATCAGGACTGACTGTCCATCGACAGGCATACCAGGACTGTGCACCTCAACCATTGCAGTGCAAAGCGAGTGATGCCCAGACTAGATAAGAGGCTCTTAAGAAAAAGGATACAGAAAATCAGGACTGACTGTCCATCGACAGGCATACCAGGACTGTTGTAGATCATACTAATCGATCCTAGCAAAAGCCAGGAGTGGCTTCTTAAAAAACATTGTTGAGTCACAGATGCACAATCGAAAAATGCTATTGTTGAAGATCAACCATCTCCTCAACCGCTTCCAGGTTAGCTTCTTACCAAGTGATCCCTGTGATGATCTAGCTGATCGCTTCTTAAGCTTTTTTTTTTCAAGAAGATAGACAAGATCGGAGATTCCATCCCTAAGATGGCAGCACCATCGTGGAATATTTTCCCTCAATTCCATGCGGCACCTCAATGTATACATTCAAGGAGGTCACTACTGACCTCGTCCTGAAGCTCATATCCCAATCAAAATAGACAAATAGTCCTCTCTACCCTATTCCCACTGTCCTGCTTCTACAGTGCATTGGTCTGCTGCTGCCATGCATAACTAATCATAAATATGTCATCAGCCTCAGGTCATGCTCCAGCACCTTTCACAATGGCTGTATCGATCGAAATTATTAAATCAATAATATCGACAGTAGTCGATAATAATCGATAATAATTATTAGTATTTAAAGCTGCCGAAAGATCTAGTAAAACAAGCAGAGAGACTCTACCTAAGTCTACATTCCTAAGTAGGTCGTTATGCACCCGAAGCAAATCCGATTCGTTTTAGTAATTAGCTTTTAAACCAGACTGAAACTTAATAACAGAATTTGAAGTTTCAATATATGAGTTCAGCTGGACTGTCACTTCTTGTTCCAATGTGTTTTATAGGAACGGATAGAAAGGAGACTGGGCAGAAGTTTCTCAAGTTATCTTGGTCTAGCGTTGCTTTCCTAAGTAGATTCCTGAGAACAGTCTTTTCGGAAGGTGCTGGGACAAGACCTGAGGCTACTGACATATTTATAGTTTTAGTTATGCATGGCCGCAGCAGATCTATGCATCGTAGAAGCAGCCAGTGGGGATTGGGTCTAGTGGATTAGTTGTCTTCTTTGATTGGATATGAACTTCAGGTTGTAAAACATCTGGGTATATTAAGTCATCTTAGTGTAGTACACTAATGAGTTATTATTATTTTTATCATTAACAGTGGGGGATTAGTAAATGAATTGCTATGGGTGTCGAATGCCACTTAGGCTCGGTGTGCAACATAAAACTCTCTAGTCTGACCTGTAAAAGTCGTTTGATTCAACCACATTTATTTAGCAAATGCGCCATAGCGGCTATTGCACCGCTTCTAGTGAGCGGAAGTAAGTAAGGAGTACTTGCTTTGCTGCTTGAAAATTGGACTTCGTTCGTGAAGTGCGTGTACGCACACACTTACGCGCACACATACACACACACACCCACATACACATGCATACAAGCACACCCATTCATACATGCGCACTCTTGCATGTACAATATATTCTGGCTGGGAGGTTAGCAGCTGCCATTACCTGCCAATTGTTAACATGACAGATTGAAATTAATTCTAACTCACGGAAATAAAATGCTGCTCCCCATGTCAGTGTAGATGCCTAGAACAATGGCTTGCAGCACCTGCATCATATCAGGCTGAGCGATTTGTGGCAGAGAATATATATTAAGGGCAATGATAGCCCTCGAGGTAATGTGCTGGCTCTTCGCAACCGAGATCATGGGTTCGAATCGTCCAGTGGTCGATCCCTTATATCCAACTGCGTTGGCGTTGGCAATACCCGTTAAGGGTTTTCTGCTGCTATGCCAATAAGGCTGTTAAATTAGCTAAAACCATTGATTTTAGATGATCTCTGTGTGATTGCCAAAGAAGGGTGTTTTTTTTGGTGCAAGAGGTTGTTAGTTGCTATTAAGCAATTATTTGGGACTTGGTTAAAAGAGCAGTAGCTAAGAGATTGCCAAATAATCTGCTGCTAAGGACCTGTAATTATTGTTTCAAGGTGATCTGGTCTGTCTTGACAACCGACCTTGCCACACTTTGACAGCATGACTAGTGTGACTGAATTTCCTGTCAATAGTTGCCTAACAGAGCTGTACTTCCTGTAATAAGTCTGTTAGTAGCAGGACGGGTATGGTGATTTTTTGTGCAGATGTGTAACTTGAGGCAACTGCACTTACACAGAGTTCTGCATTGCATTCTTGTAGGTAAGAATGTGTGCAAATAAGCTCACAATTTAGAACAGATAAAAGTTTCCCGAGATTGTATTACTCCATGATCAGTTTTCACCGGTTCTAACGTTCAGGACATCGTGGGATGTAAGTGTGGTGGCCAGTAACTGCTATAACACTAACGAATACTGGTTAAACCAGCTAGCCTACTGCCACATTATGCCATTACCCATTTCAACGGTCACATTTTGCTACTTGAACGTTTGACTGCCTTTTTTCTCTCCTTCGTGACCTTTGTCTAGTGGACTAAGAACTGAGATCATCCTCAGACAATGGTTTCATCCTAAGATGGGCTCATTAATGCTCTTGGTTGCTATTGGTACAGTAACAATATATCAGCCACCGAGATGCCTTGTTGGCCTGACAAGTATTCAAAAGAACCGTCAGGTATGCAGTTTATGAATAGTCAATAGTTTCTGCAAATGAGCTAAATCATATGTATGCCGTCAGATGTTTTTCTATTATAATAAAATAACCACTAACTAGTTATGTGACATCTATGGAAGCAATAATTATTTTGTGGGTCTTTAAGCCTGCAATTTTGTGAACATGTGTGGACATGGTGTGGTGTCATTCATTCTCTTCAAGTGTTATACTGGTGTTTCGTTTGCTTGCTTGCTTCTCTCTTTTAGGTGCTGTAGATAAAGAGGCCCAGGATCTGCTCGCAGATTTGAAGCGACGTGTCTACTCCGTCATGGATAAGGAGAACGTGGTCGAGCTTCCACCTGTACAATGGTGTGACAGAGGAGGCACTAATGAAGATGTTCATGCTGACTACGAGTGGCAACATTGTTGGTACTGATTTTGTTCTCTGAATGTTCAAGCAATCAGATTGTATCTTTATGCACCCGTGCACAACCACAGTTGGAAAATTGCTTATCACTTCGTATGGTCTTTTGTGTTTCTAGGCTGCCTGTAAAGATGATGTCATGTTTAAACTGAGTAAATCACCTCTGCTATCTGAAATCATTGAGCACAGTCATCAGGCAAAGGCAAAGTTTCAGACTTTCCAGGGACGTGCCGACATCTTGGACCAAATTAAGAGCTATGTACTGGCTGAAAATAGTGTTTTGCCATTCATAGTCCATGGGGGTTCCGGATTTGGAAAGACCAGCATCTTGGCAATGGCCTCAATCAACGTAAGTAGTTTTTAATTGATCAGCTAATGAGGGTTGTGATGCTAAGTTAATAAGCAAAGCCACTTGGTATCTACAAATTTGCTGATGGTAAGTGAGCAAAGATGTCGGTGCAATGAGCTAATTCATGACATACGTTTTTAGGTGTTCGAGTGGCTAAGTGACTCCGAGCAGTTACTTGTCGTGCGTCGCTTCCTTGGAACCACCCCCGACAGCACGAATGTAGAGTCGCTGCTGTATAGCATAACCGCACAAGTGAAACAGTGCCTGAGCATCCGCCTGCCGTTTGTTGAAGATCCGGTTATGGTTTTGAATGTTCTTCTCAGTTGCATACCAAAGCATGTCAGACTGGTCTTGTTTCTGGACTCTCTCGGTCAGTTATCGGCTGCCGGAAAAGCACACACCCTCGCCTGGCTTTCTTTGGAAGTGCCAAGCAACGTGAAGATTGTCGTCTCTACACTGCCGAAGGAGCTTGGCCTTCTCGACATTTTGAAGTCCCGTGATTACCCCGACACGATTTTTGCTCAAGTGGAAGTCCTGGACGTTGAGATGTCATTGCAGCTACTGAAAGGATGGCTGGCTTCAAAACACAGACGTCTGTCGAGCGACCAGCTCGATATTATCACTGCTAAATTTCGAATTGTCTCTCAGACAAGTCCACTTTATGTTAAGCTCATGTTTGACATTCTCAAAGATATACCGTCCTACTTTTGGTCCGAAAAATTTCTCCAGATATTTGAGCTCCTTGACAGCCCGGCAAATTGCATTCAATATGTTATCGAAGAGCTCAGAAAGAAGCATGGCAAGTAGCTCGTTTAAAAAAGTATTCCTGCCCACTCCTGCCTGAATTTGAAATCGTGCTTTTCTCAGCTTTGGTGATTTAAAAATATGCATATCTTGTTCTTCTCAGGGATTACCTTGGTCAATACAGCATTTGCATTTTTACACCTGTCCAACCAAGGATTGACAGAGAGTGAAATTGTTCATTTGATTTCTCTCGATGACGTTGTATTGAGTGACGTCTTCCAGTTTCACATGCCACCTCTTCGAAGATTACCGGCACTGCTTTGGACACGAATTCGTCATGATGTGGCTGAATACATTGTGGAGAGAGAAGCAAATGGAGCCAAGGTATTTTCTTCCCAGCAACTGGAAAAGTACTTTAGCTATCTGAACATCTTAGCATCATTTTCCTGCAGTGTCCACGTGCTAGTTACTTTTGTTAGTGCGTCTTAGTAGCCCACTTGCCTTTTATACCAATAGTCCTAAGCACCTGCTGTTGTCGAGTTAAGGTAACGAAAGTTTATGCAAAACTTTAGAAAGTTCCAAAAACGGTGGACTGCTCGAGTTTTGTAATTTTTTTTAGATCGATCCTTGAATTGTTTACCAAAAGGGGCGGCACTGTTCTGCAGTTAAGTCCATAGTGAGGTGTCACTATAAAGTGCATCTTAAAAGTATTTCGTACTCACTGAACCATCGTCTACCCAAGAATTTTTGAAGAACCCGAGGTAAACGGATGTTTTAATTCAAAGCTAATTTCGAAGCCCAAACCAAAGTGAGCGGCAATCCACGGAATACAGAAACGGGAAAACTAGGAATATAAGCATAGTTTACCCCAAAAATAGCCTGAAATCCAGTCTTCCCTAGGCTGCTGTGAGCAACTGCTAGGGCCTTTGTTTTGAGACTCAAGACAACACTCTTACCAGTGAAGCACTGATTGCATAACCTATGGAGATGCTGCGTTTCCTGGCTATAGAGGAAAGGAAAACAGTTCGAATACTATTTGCGTCTGCATCTATATGTCTATTTGAATTTTATTTTATGGTTTAGAGGCTCCTCTCTTTAGTCCACCTGACCAACAGCACAACCTTTTTTGAGAAATACTGAATTTCTATTAAACTAATAGTGGTCTAGTTACCTGTTTTGACTCGACTCCTACACCCTATCTTGTATGTTAAGGTGTTCCTCGGCATGATATTGAATGCGACTGTGGACACGATTCCACTGATTAGTTCACAGTGCTGTATTGCCACCCTATGTTTGCATTATATTAGATTTGCGGATTGACTACATGTCTGATTTTAAGGTAGTTATAGAATTAAGGAAATCGCATTTATTAAGCACTCATTTGACCTTCAAATGCACCTCTTGAGGAAGTGTTGGCTTCTTAGTTGTCAAAGGAAATTTTCAAATATGGAGTACCGTAGATCCAGGTGAGATTTTTCTGTTAAACATTACTTGCTGGACTTATCGCAGCTTCATTATGGCTAACGTCTTATATAGGTCTTGGCTTGGTACCATCGGCAGTTTATCAAGTCCGGAGAGAGAAACTTTGTAATGGATTTACCACAAGAAAGAAAAACGGAGCTGCGTTTGCTCATGGTCGACTTCTTTATGGGTGTTTGGGCAAACGGTATGTCGTTAAACAACAATTTATGAGTTTAATTATCATCGATGTTTAGTGAATACACGATTTAGCTGATATATTTTACCCCCTGGAAAGGAAAATCTCTTTTTGAGTAACATTGCATTTTCATATGATCATGATCCTATAATGCTGCTATACAGGGTTACTACTAACTAGTAACCCCCAAGTATCTTCTTTTGTGCTGTCTCATGCTTGTCTTATCATGATGTCTGTTTGCTTCTGCATGCTTGTCTGGATTTGATACTTTGATTGGCATTTGCTCTTAGTTATTGCCTCTCTTGCAAAGAATTCTAAAACGTCTTAGTGGGAAATTAGTTCTCATTCGGTGCTATACAAAGACTTTTTATTATTATTATTATTAGTCGTAGTATTAGCAGTATTAGTAGTAGTATCATCATTATCATTGGTATCATCGTCAGCAGATTTTGGCATTGCTATCTTAATATATCTTGATGCTATGCCGAGTCTTAGTGTGTGGAGTTTGGACTGGATACTTTCCTCTGCATCTGCCTTTCTTCTCATTGTGGTCTTTGCTACTAAAGTATTATCAATGCAAGACTTAAGGGATAATCATGAACGCTAATGAAAAGTGGAAAAAATTGCTTTGTTATACAGGAAAGCTGAAACCCTTTACATACAGTAATGAAATGGTGAAGAAGCTGCACCTTTCGTCCAACCAGGGAGACGCTGACCGGTTCGTTCCTGCCCAGCCCAACCTTCTTAGTAACAACAAGCCGAATCTTCGCAAACTCAGCCAGCTGCCGCCACTGCTCATCGCCACTGATAAAATTGACGTGTTCCTCATAGAGGTCAGTCTTGTGTTCCCTTGCATAGCTTGCATGCTTTGGGTTTTATGATTAAGGCTTGGCACAAACACGTGGCAAGCCACTGTTGCATCACTTAATCTCATTGCATCTAAGAAATGATGCCCTAGTTTGTTGCATTATTCTGACAAAGGTGTTCTTGAATAAGGTCAAGTAGAATATGTATACAACTGCCCAGGTGTATGTGAGGCTATGCAAAAGATGCTTGTGCCATTTTTTACATGAAAATGCAGGACTGTGTGGCTGAAATTCAATGACGCATCAGCCATTTGGCACTTTGCACTTTCCAAAGGTCAGCATTGCTTATCCATGCTCTCTCTATTCCGTGGGAAACACTGAAAATTGCCTTAGGTATGAACGAACCCAGCTCTGAATTAAGGTATTACCGAGTGGGCTTGAATTAGCCCTGCACGTTATCTTTTCAAATTGCTGCAGACTTTGCAAAGAAAACTAATGCCTACATCACATTGACATCAAACATATTCTACAACTGATCTGATAATAGTGATGTGTGCTAAATTCTGGGGTGGTAAGTATACTATCCTGCTCAGCGACAGACTCCAGACAGCTCGGTTTAAGGAGCTTCCAAACAGCAGCCGTGGTTATGCACGTATGAGCTGTCCTATCCAAAGCGGGATGCTTTATGTTACTAGCAGAACAATTGCTTAGGATATCGGCTTGCCACGGTGGAAGAAATAACCAGTGTACCTTGCATGAAGGCTGCTGATTTCGGAATCACGATAAGTAGGCAGCCAACTGTTCTGGTTGACCTTTGTTCCCTTCTTGATGAGTGCAATATAACAGGGTGATGTTTCAATTACTCGGCAGTTTTTAATAATGATAGTGATAACAATAATAATGCACTTGATAAAGCACCGTCGGAGAACTCAATTTCTTTCTAGACGTCTTACATTTGCTGATTCTATGCCATGAATATGCCTGCCCAGCTACTAGGTATGATCTGGTAAATGTGATTTAATATAATTCATTTGTATTGCGCCCTTGGATAGCAACCCTGTTAATTCAGGGTCTTCACATTGGTACGTGGCTCAAGCCCACGACCTCGTTCATTAAATAAATTCACCTTGAACTTGGCCGAGGCAAGCCCCTTAACCACTCGGCTAAATTGGTGTGGTGGAAATTTTACAAATCCTTTTTGTGGAACCGTGCATTACTAGGCAACTTCGTTAAGCTGATTTTTAAGTCCATTCTTCCCTGCCCCCAGCTAGAAAGTTATGCGACAGCAGATGGGCTACTAGTAATCAATAATCAAAGTGTCCTATTTTTTGGCTTCCTGAAGCATTCTCAAAGAATGTTTCCGGTTCCTGAATTACAGATCGTGGGGAGTGTCGAATCTTTGGTGAGCATGTTTGAGACCTACACATGGACCGAGATCTACGAAGTGTTGGAAAAGGTCAAAGCAGATCGTAAGTTGTGTAGCTGTCCTTTTAGTAGTCTTTTATAAGCCTCGCTCTGTTTGAAACTTGCTGTCACCAACCCTATCTTGAAGCACCACTCACAAAGGCTCTAACTAAACGATGGAGGAGCCCATGGGCTTAGTAGCCGGATGGTTCAGTTCTTACATCAGCCATAGACGTTTCGGCAGTGGAAGTTTCATTTGTGGGCATATTTTCCTTGGACTTTTCCACTGCCGACTTTTCAGACCATCACCGTATGCATCGCCATGATTTCCTTTTGGAATTAGCTCTCCCGTGTAACTCCCTCTAGGAGCCCAAAAAGTAGTCCAAACATAAGGAGTAATCATTTAACAGCTCATGATGAAATTTTAATTATATTAAGTGTATTTAAAGTTATAGACTATTAATAACTTAAAATGCCATGATCATCACTTTGCAGCAGCAGTCTTGTTTGTAAGCACAATCTGATCCAAGACTAATATATTTCCTTTGATGATGCTTCAGCCACTGGATATCGTTCCAAAAGAACCCGTTGCTGCATTTCTTGCAAAATGTATTCACTGTATTTTATTATTTTTTACGTTTAAATCAGTTCTTTGTACTTTGTTTAGTTACAGCAATCAGTAGCTGCTGCTCCGAAGCTGCTATTCCTTTAATTTATCCTGGCATAGACCTACAGATGCAGACATAAATTTAAGGGAGCTGCCATAATTACCAGAAGGGACGTCACTTTCTTAGGTAAAGTCTCATGCAAAGCTTTCGGAAAAATGTATGTCTCTGTGCATTCAAAGTTACAGCCAAACATATAAGTAACTTACGTTAATTGTAGCTTTTCCACGCGGATTGATCAGTTAAAGTCTGTGAGTTAGCATGCATGTATGGCTTTATCTTGGGCATGATTGGGAACGCTTTCTTAGCAGCTGTACTGAAGAAAATAAAGCAAGGCGTAGCCTGACATCCTGCAGAACAGTCGACTGTCTTACACTTTCTCTCAATGGCATACTAAAGCGTGTTATGGGTTCAGATCAAGGCTGATTCTTGGCCATTATCAAATAGCTATAGGGCAGATATCAATGATCTGGCCTGATGTGGTTCTGATAATTTCTCTCGCTGAACACACGGTGTGCTTTAGATTGTTTCCTGTTGCCAGATAAAATCAGATACTGTCAGATCCAGCACACGCGTGATACCAAAATCTAAAAAAGTATAAATATTGATCCTGCTTCATATTCTTGCCTATGCCGATGACCCCAGTTCTAGCCGTTGTTGAGTAGCGGCTAGAGGTAGGACTGCTTCCTAGTTTCGTAACTTCCGTGTTTCTTTCACCAACTTTAGACTTAGAAATGGCATGGCTAATTTCTTTGCTATGGAGGGTAGGAGGAGGCAGAAACTCGAAGCAATAGTTCAGCTAGCTGTGGAGCCAAGTTTTGGCAGGCCTTGTAGGTCAGCTAAAGAACTCTACTCTGTATCCCTTGAACAAACTGAATCCATTGGAGTTTCTTCAGCAAAGGAGACAGCAGGATCCAACCTCTAGGATTTTCGTACTAGTCTTGTAGCCATATTCATCTCCACCTGTAGAGGCCTAATGGCTTTTATTGGTAGCCCAGCCAAAATGGAATTGTAATAATCTAACCTAGACAGAACTAGAGAACTAGTTAAATTTTTCCAGCCTCCGTGGAAGACGATCAGATAAGGATTGAATAGATAAGGATTGAACGTGATGGCTCACTGTGGAGGCATTCTTTTAAACTAAACTTCCAAAATGTAGGCTGTTGTCAAAGACGACAATTCCATTTCGAGCAAATAGTTATGGTGGCAAAACAGCATCGCCTATTGGGAGAGCTGAGTCTTCTTGTCCAGCCACACGTTTGGAGTGTCCTATGACAATCACTTCAGTTTGCCATCATTTAAATCAGTTAAAGGAAATTTTCTGACATCAAGGATCAAAAGACTGCAAGGCAAGAATTTAGTTTGTCAGTTGCTGCAGCAGGTTCCGACCGTTTAAACGACAAATACAGTTGAGTATCGTCTTCATGGACATGATTGCCGATCCGATGGGCCCGAATTGTTTTTCCCAGAGGTTTAGTGTAAACGGAAAACAGTAAAGGACCAGAACAGACCGAAGTGGAACTCCACAGGTGGCTGGTCTGGTCGATGAGACTTGACCATCACACCAAGTGGATTGAACGCGACCGGAAATAGTTGTTTTGAAGCAAGTCAGTGCCTTGTTTGCAAGACAAGTTGTTGTTCTCAGACGTTCAAGTAGGATATCGTGATCAATAGTGTGAAATGCAGCTGATAGATCCAGCTGTGCCAGGGCAGTGACGTTCTTATAATTGCTGCCGAATAGAATGTCGTTGATTACACGGAGAGCAGTTTCACTGGAGTGGTTTTGCTTGAATCCCGACTGAAAATTTTCTGACAGCTCATTCTTGTCAATGCAAGCTACAAGCTGCTTAGCGACAATTTCTCAAGAATCTTTGTTTAAAATTTAAGAGCGGAAGCTTAGTTATAGTTTGTTAGGACCACCGAATCAAATTCTAGCTGTATAGTATCGTTCAAGCAAAGGCTGACTTAAAGAATTCGGGAATAACCCAGCTTTCCAGAGAAGAATTAGAAATTTCCGTTATCGCTGGGCTAAGTTTCTGAGCTAGTGAAGACCACAGAGACTATGGCACAGGGTCGTCAGGAGCAAGCTCTTTTTAGTAGGCTTTATTAAGCCACATTATTGGAAAAACCATAGAAAATTTCTTATGCAACATCACAGGTTTTGACTTAGTAAATACTTAATTCTCATGAAGCTTTGTGGAAGCATGAATGTGTGCAATTGTTTTATTAGATAGGCTGACTCGTTGATATCTGGGGAGTGAGCCCTCTTGGAATTGGTAAGCAATTTATTCACCATCTTATTAATCTACTTAGCTCTGACTGGTAGGACTTCAGTTTTCGAGTAAAAAAAGATGCCCTGGCAAGCTTCCGGATGTAGACTAAAAGGTTCCATCGTTTGAATTAGTTGTTATCAGGTCCGCATCAAAAACGATGTCTCTCATAGTTGTGTCCACCGACCTCTGTCTGGCTGTGTAATCTTGGTTGTGGATAATTTTTCAGATTCCTTTACTAAAATATTCGTGCTTGACAGGCCGTTCTTCATTGCTGCTGACTTTATTATACTTGTTGGCTGTTCCAGCAACTGTCAGGTCCCCTCATTTTTTAACTATCTAGATAATATAGGTTTGGTCCAAAACGTTAGAATGCCACTCATGTCGGGGGGGGGGGGGCTAATTCTGGATCTCCTTATGTCTGAGGATGTCTGCCCAGTTGACCTTGTTGTGAATGCAAATGTAACAATCGTACACATGGTTGTGTGCCCGATTATCATATCAGATCGAGTACATGCATAGTAAGTTTGAGTCGGTCCAGCAATGCAATTGGAAATCATTGATTTGGACACATTTTTGAAACCGGTTTGTTATGCGGTCTTGGTCTACAGCCTCTGTACTTAATTCTTGAGAACTCGACTCTTTTGCTCCTAACTTGAAGCATAGGTGTTCCCTTGGTGGGAATGCATCTCTACATACTGTCCGTGTACTGCTTCAAGATAGGGAGTTTTCTCGCAATGTATTAACGGTTGTAGCTTGATAACTGAGCTCCACCAGCTGTCCTTTCGTAAAGGCAAGCATTTCCCAAAATTCATCTCCCAGTAGCTAACGTACTACCTCTAAATTAGCTGGAATGGGAAACCAATCAAGAGGGCTCGTGCATATCACCGTGCTGACGAAAGAACTTTCGAATTCAATTCTGGCATCAGTTTTAGCAGGTTCCATAATATTGCTCGATGCCATGTTTACATACTTCGCCCAGGATCCTGTTTTTTATAGTTTTATTTTACTTTTGCCTCCTGCACCTGTTGCCCCCATGTCTTTGCCCAGGTAAGGCTATCGCTTTTACGACCCAGGTTGGGGTGTTCGAGCCCTGCAGTGTTCGATTCTTTATTACCCAATACAAGCAGTGCTGATAGCTATTAATGCTTATCTGCTGCTTTCCAAATGAGGCAGTTGAATCAGGTAACCTTGAACCTTTCACTTAATTAAGATAAAACACCTTTTTACGAGTAGAGAGTGAAGCAGTGATATGCTCAGTACATTTTCCTTTGAGCCTGCCCTAGCTAGACCTGCTTAGTCATAGAGTTTTCAATTTTCTGCTACTCGCCCAACAGTTGAGTTGTTTACGTGTATGGTTCGTTCATTAACCCCAGATCCTACGTTCAGTCTTCTATCGTTCACATGATTACGTTTTAAATTTTTCATAAAAATTAAGCTAATCATTTTCATGACTTAGTACCACTTGTCGATTTAGTTGGATGACGAATGTCAGCATTAGGATAGCCGAAGTGTGAGGGTCAAACTTGAGGGTAAAACTTCTAATGGCCATCGTTCAGCTAAGCCTAAATTTAAGTGACTGAAAAACGATTCAATTGCTGTGGGTCGAGCAAACTAAGCATTGCTTGCCAAGGACTAAGTTGTATTCAGCGTTGAGGCATTCTGTCTCCACTGTGCTGCACATGCAGCTGGGTAATTAAATTTCAGGTTTCAAAGACAAAGTAATCAAGAAGGCTTTCGGTTCCGTGTTGAGGTGCTTGCTGCTGTGCTGTGCCACTGCATCCATGTGTCCAGCTGCTCTCGGACCGCTGCTGGCAGGTCGCCTTCTGCCCCTGTATGGGGCATCGACCTTGGTCGACCATCTTCTTGAGGACATATACAGCAAAGGTAACTCATCGGTACTCTCTCGAGCAAATGTGTGTAACTGTGAGCTTCGCGTAGTTTTAATACATAGCACTCATAAAGTTTAAAAGTTCGACTTTCGTTTTCTTCTTTCAGCATGCCAGAGCAACTGTGTTGTGATCATTACCCAAATCCAGGCTCATTAAAACCAAGGCCAATCTCTGCCTCAATCTCAATCCAGGCTTGCTTCGTTGATAGGCTGCTTCTTTCACCACATTTTTCGCTAGCTGTTAATTGTGATTCTTCGACTAAAACGCACGAGAAAAACATGGCTGTGTAATAACATGCCTGTCATTAGGGTGATTGCTATTCCAGATGACTTGCTAGTGGTGGCATGGCATCTTTGAGCTATGACTGAGCTGCAAGGTCACCCAATGACAAAGGCATCTTTCGTTGACCCAACTTTCGACGATCAACTATCTTCCTCGTAAACCTTTGGGTATTCGGCTGTTATCTTCGCTGTGACTGTGCATGAGCTGCCGTTGGATATGCTATTCAACTAAAGACCTGCTTAGTATAAGGTGGGCAAACCAAGTGTGATTCAGAAATTGAAAAGGCTACCGGTCAACATCGGCTCTGCCAGCATATCTTCTTTTGCATCTGCACGAAATCGAAAGGTCATCTTCCAAAGTGGCTTTTCGTTAGACGACCACATCAGCTCCAAAATCAAGTCTGCCTACTTTCAGCTGCATAACATCGCTTAAATTCGGGCTTGTTTAGACTGGGATACCTCATCTAAGTTGATCCCTACATTTGCAACATCCCATCTTGACTTCTGTTACTCACTGCTTGGTGGTCTACCGGTCTACGCAGTCAGGCGCTTACAGCTTGTCCAAAACTTGGCAGCTAGGCTTGTCTGTCGTGAACGTCGCAGTTGGCGCATCACACCACTTCTTGCCGACCTGCACTGGCTGCCAATTAAGCAAAGCATCGACTTCAAAGGTTTGTCACTCAATTTTAGGTCCTTTCGTTCTTTGGCTCCAGCCTACCTATCAGATCTGCTGTCCCACCAGGCTAAGCATCGTACCACCTGCTTTTCAGAATCTAACTTTTCATCTATACCTCATACAAGCCTCAAATCCTTTGGAGACTGTGCCTTTAGTTTGTATGCTCTCAAAGCCTGGAACTCACTCCCGACTTGTGTCACAACATCCACTGACTTGACAACATTTAAAAAGAAATTGAAAACGCATCTCATTATCACAGCATTTAGGGGGTCCTTGTGATTCGTCCTTTATGTGCTCATAAATAAATAAATAATAAATACTAGCTGATTGAACAGCCTATTTTTGTATAGCAACAGAAGAGCCTTGGCAGCTATCACCACTGCTTGCAGTGGCAATAAAGGATCGCCCACCACAGGATTCGAACCCACGACCTCGGGGCCGAGGTCGTGAAAAGCAACCGCCTTACCGTGCTGACACTGTGCATGCTGACACTAACCAAACTTGCATGCTGACCCTGTGCATGTCACGGCTAACCATGTTGTTCTTGTTGTTTATCGAGCATGCTACCAATCACCATCCGATCATGTTTCCTTTGCAGCAAATTAAAGCACCTAAAAATAGATTGAGTTCTCCGAGGGCACTTTATCAACTGTGTTATAATTTATATTAGTACTAAGGTGCGATGTCACCATCAGACAATCCCTACCGGCAGGCCCTTCTTCAGCAGTTGAATAAGGATCTCCCTGTATCCTGTGCCTGCCCTATCGACCAATCGGCCTTCAAATCTGTGAACCCGAATTTTAATGTGCCGATTTACATTAATTCTGGTAATTGCCAGGTCACATGGCTGAGTATGAAGTAAATAGGGGACTGTAGACGGTTATTTGGATCTCCCTCAAATCCTATGGTGCCCTGACTACTGCCCTAGATAGATACTGCTTAGCCTGCATGTCACTTAATAGACCTCACAATGTTAATACTTCCGGTCTGGCTGTAGACCACCAGTTAATGAATAATCTTCCAAAACCTGCAGTCACAGTCGGTCTCCAATTGATAACTAGGCTCGCAACAGCGTCGATCCTTCAGATTGGTCTCTTTCAGGCATCTGACTGACACTTAAATTCGGCCTGTCAAATGTCAGCTCACTAAAAATCAAGGGGCTACTTGCACGTGACACGATTGTCCAGGAGAAACTTGATTGATTTCTTTTGGCTGAGACATTGATTACGCCCTGGTTTGGCGGTGGCATATATGAGACCGCCACACCCTGTCTGTCATTCTTTTAGACAAAGCGGTCAGTAAGATGGTTGGTGGGAGGGCTGTCATTGCTCGTTAAACATTGGCTGTAATACATGTAGATCTGTCGTTTTTCGCATAGGCCGTCATTTGAATCAGTTGGTATCAGATCCCATCAAAGACCATGCCTCCCACAGTTGTAATCAACCGACCTTCTGGCTGTTTAGCCTTATTTATGGAAGGATTTTCCAAATCCTTACTAATATATTCGTTTCCGACAGGCCTTTATTGACTTCAGGAGACTTTAACGTTAATGCTGACGACACCAGACAGGTCTGCTTACTTATTGACTGTCTGAAGAGCTTCAGCTTGTTCCCACACTTTATGTGTCTAACATCAGTAGACATGTTCTAGAAATCGTGATAACTAAAGATGTCTAATACTAAGCTGATTTAACAGCCGAATTGTTATAGCAGCAGAAGAGCCTTAACGGCTATTGCAACTTCTTGCAGTTGACGATACTAGTGATTTCACAGACTCTTGTATTTCGAGAGAAGAGCCTTTACGGCTATCACTGCTGCTTGCAGCTGCAATAAGGGATAGGTCACCGAAGGATTCTAACCCACTACTTCGGGGCCGAGGTCATGACAAGCAATAGCCTTACCTAGTGTGCCATCACGGCGATAAAGAATTGCCCACTGTAGGACTCGAGCTCATGACTTTAATAAATTTAAAAAACTAGGGCTTCTTTTTTCATTCGGCAACTAAAGTCCTGCCAGTCAAACCCAACATTTTTTGAGATAGCGGTCATTGGCCTTGTGATTCTGAACTACCTCATTACTTGAATATTAATCCTTCAGCCAATAATTTCTTCGAATACTTAAGTGATACAATTATGCATATCCTTGCCTCCATATAACCACTTGCGATTGATGAAATTTTAAATTAGCTTTCTGCAACCTCCTTTGTGAAATTTTTCGAAGTTTCTGTATAAGAAGTGGTGCCTTAATAAAATCGAATAAAAGAGTTCTGCTCCTCAAGACCCAGTGCCTTCCTCTTATTTGTCTTCACTTGCAGAACAAATTTAGTTCAACTGTGACTTGGGTTTGTAGTGCTTCTCGAGATATTAGAGTTGTTCTAAATTCTTTTAATTAGGCAATTTTTCGACCTATACTTAAAATACCTTGGATTAGATTCAGAAGTCCTGGCAAACTATCGTCCAGTCCTCCTTCCTCTTTTGTTCAAGATTCTCGAAAAGATTGTCGCTAAGCATCTTTTAGAACACAAAGAGGAATGAATTTTTAGAATATTTTTAGTCTGGTGTCAAACGAATTCACTTCACTAAAACTGATGTGTTCTAGGTGACTGACGACATCATAAGCTGCAACGATGATGGTAATGCTAATGCCCTAGCACTGCTGGATCTATCACCTGCCTACGACACTACTGATCACCATATCCTACTGGAATGATTGAGAACAAAGATCGATCTGGCAGACGAGGCAGTCAGTGGCTTAGTTCAAATCAGATTTGTCCGATCATGTCCATTCTATGCTGCATCGCCACAAAGTCTCATCCACTACAAGGGTTTGTTCTTGGTCCTTTGCTGCTAGCCCATAGGAATGGTGATTCGGGCCCATGAAATTGGCAGTCAGTATGCTGACTAAACCAGCTGTACTTATCATTTAAGCAGTCGGAATCCCCTGAGGCAATCCGTGAACTTTTGGATTGCCTTGCAGGCGTTTGACCGTAGATGTCGGCCCATTTCCTTAAAACTGACTACGATAAAACCAAATGCATGTTCATAGGACACCTTAAGCTTGAGGATGGACTAGGAAACTTTGCTCTTCTAATTGATGTCTTAGTTCGAGCGTTGTCAGTTGGAAAGATTTTGCTACAAATATCATCAAACTTACTTGAAGTTTACATTCTTCCCTCACTGACATGTATAGCAAAAATAGTCCAGCCAAATATAGAAATTAACTGCTCTTATTTTAAATTTCATGTTGATCCATATAGTATGGCCTGGTAATAGAATTTACAAGGCACGAAGTTTTGCTGTAAATGAAGCTGTGTGAACATCAGAAGCATACGCCTCAACCAACTGCAGACATGTACCTCAATCTACCAAGGTTCAACAAGTTGGAACACAAGTCGCTTAGGATGCCTAGATCGATATATTTGTTATTTTAGGATATGGTGCTTCAGGTTAACGTCCATGTTAGACATGGTCTGACAGATTGTTTATGCGTTTTTTAATGTAAAAATTGTTAAACGTTCAGATTTCATTTCTGATATGTTTTTCTTTTGAAGAGCTTTTTAAAAGCTTTTGATTTCTGAGAAGATTTTAGTATTTTTGCAACATTACCTTTAAGTAAGTTTGCTGATGTCCCGAATTGAACGTGTATGAGACAGGCATTACGTTATCAGTTGCTGCAGTTGATTGGGGTACTTTAAATGGCTAGTATAGCTGGTTATCTTCAACGTAAAAAGGATGGCCTACAACGTAAAAAAGATATCTATATATATATATTAATAATTTTTTGCAATGGCGTCCTTAGAGAACTTAATCTCTATTCAGGAGCCGGATTCATATTGCTTCACTTCACTTATAGACACACTCGGACTAGTATGATTCGACCCACTCTCAAGCCTGTCAACCAGACCGATCGTTGTTCTAAATTATTTGAGTAGGATATAATAATAATAATAATAATATGTCGCTTGCATCGAACTCAAAGAGAAATGATGGAATTATGCCTAAGCAAGCAAGCCTCTTGCCTAGAAATCATGCCAAAGGAAATAAAGACACTCAAGGCCACTCATTAGTAGCAGCTTTGGCTGCTAACATGTGGTGCTTAATAATAATAATTATTATTATAATAATGCACTTGTTTAAGCGCCCTCAGAGAACTCAGTCTCTTTCAAGGCGCTTTTACATTTGCTGCAAATCATGCGCAGGTAACCACCCAAGGTATATATTAACCAAAAAGGCAAGCTTACTGTTTTGGAGTAAAAAATGACCAAACCAAATGCATCTTTCCGTGAGAATTAAACTTTTGCAATGTCATGGCTGGTAGTGACCGTAGTTGGAAGCGAAATCCATACTTTCGGTGCATACTAACTGAAATATCATTATCCAAAAGATTTCAATTTATCGTGAGGGATATTAATTTGACTAGGTATTTAGTATATAGTATTATAGTATTTGACACACAGGAGAAGCAAAAAGGTGGGATATGTAGGTGCCAACCGAATTATGCTACCTGTGAGCAAAATAGAAGATCTTGAAGTCAATGTTGGATGGGGATCAAGTGAAGCTCATATTGAAGTGGTGTGGTCGGACAGCTGAGCCATTAACAAATCAGCCAAGCTGTTGACTTTTGCATCGGTCTTTATCAGTTATGTCACCTGATTACCTCGCTGTTGGGCTGATTTTAGGGCTTCGTGGGCTCTCGCGTTGCAAAGAAAAGGTTTTAAGGGTAATGCACTTGCACCACACGTTGCTCTTATGTTCTGCCTATTCCTTGGCAAGTGCAGCTCACGTTCCACACAGGCCAGCAGGAATGCTCTGATTGTAATGCTGATCAATCGCCGTCCAGCCTCTAGCCGAATATCAGTTTTGAGTGCTGGTTGTAGGCCTAGAGCGCAACGCACTCGTCGTTCGGCACAATCAGCTGGAGGGTTTTGGCAGCTACCTACTATTTGAGATGACCAACGATCACATTGGTCCCTGCTACTGTATCAAAGAGGTTGTCTATCACGGTCACAACTACATCATGAGCGTATCCAGAAGAGCCGCCATGATAGATATGCAAAGTAAGTAGCTTCACTTCTGGCAGAGCAGTGGCATGTCCTGCCGAGTATTGCATCTAGTGAACACGAATGCGACCTTGCATGTTACTTGTCTTCAGAGAAATACCACAATCGATAGCTCTGGGAAAGTTGGACACATTTTAAGTTCTGCAACGATGAAAAACCTTCTTTTTGGTTTAAAACTTGCACGGAAGATCTAAAAATAGGTATTGCAATTTTGCATACCTTACCGAGAAACTTCAAAAGTCGGGTAATAATGTTAATAATAATAATGCACTTGATAAAGCACCCTCAGAGAACTCAATCTCTCTCTAGGCGCTTTACATTTGCTGCAAAGTGAAATGCAACTGAATGGTGAGTAATATCATGCTTGATAAACAAGCAACATGAATAACATGGTTAGGGGTGACATGCACAGGGTCAGCATGCAAATGTGGTTAGTGGCAGCATGCACAGTGTCAGCACGCACAAGCACATGAAGGTCGAATCACAGGGACCCACTAAGTGCTGTCCTAAATAGGTGTTTTTTAAGTTCTTTTTAAATGTGCTCAAGTCAGAGGATGTTCTGACACAAGTTGGGAGTGGGTTCCAGGTTGTGGAAGCATGCGAACTAAATGCACGGTCTCCAAAGGATTTGAGGTTTATACGAGGCATTTGAGGACTGTTGGATTCCGAAAAGCAGGTGGTACGATGCTTGGCCTGGTGGAGCAGTAGATCTAAGAGATAGGCTGGAGCCAAAGAATGAAGTGACCTAAACGTGAGCGACCAAGCATTGAAGTCAATCCGTTGCTTGACTGGTAGCCAGTGCATGTCGGCGGGAAGTGGTGTAATGTGGCAACCGCGAGGCTCCCGACAGACAAGCCTAGCTGCCGAGTTTTGCGCCAGCTGCAATTGCCTGATTGCACATGCCGGTAGGACAGTAAGCAGTGAGTTGCAGAAGTTGAGACAGGATGTCCCTAATGCATTGACCAATTTGGACACGGTATCCTTATCTAAACAAGCCCGAATATCAGCAATGTTATGAAGCTGAAAATTAGCAGTTTTGACTGTGGAGCTGATATGGTCGTCTAATGAGAGGTTGCTTTGGAACAGGACACCTTGATTTCGAGCTGATTCGACAGGAGATATGCTGGCAGAACCAATTTTGAGCTTCAGCCTTTCCAATTTGTGAATCACACTGGGTTTGCCCATAACTAGTAAGTTAGTTTTATCATCGTTTAGTTTTAGAAAATTTGCTGCCATCCATGTGTTGATGTCATCAATACACACAGCAAGTGAGTCGAGAGAATCTGAGGTGCTCGAAGGGTGGTAGGGATTAAAGCAAAGGTACAACTGGTTGTCATCCGAATAGAAATGAAATCCTAGATTGTGCTTGGCAATCGCATCAGCAAGAGGAAGAGTATAATCCGTGAAAAGACCGGAACTAGCTCGGAGCCCTGCGGTACCCCATATTTCAGAGGTACCTCGGATGATCGTTGTCCATTCACGTCAATACTCTGGAGTCAACCACTGAGATAGGACCTGAACCATTGCCAGTGATGCCCAGGCGAGATGAGAGGCGCTCTAGAAGAACTTTGGGATCGATACTATCAAAAGCTGCCGAAAGATCGAGCAAGACAGGCAAAGACACTCTACCCATGTCCTAAGTAAGTCGTTGTATACCCTAAGCGATGATGACTCTGTGGATTGATTAACTCTAAAGCCAGACTGTAACTTACTAGCAAGGTGTGAGGTTTCGATATTTGAGTTCAGCTGGTCCGCCATGACCCGTTCCAGTGTCTTTAATAGGAATGGTATAAGGGAGACTGGGCGATTGTTGCGTAAGTTCTATTCGTCTAGTTTCGCTTTCTTGAGAAGTGGCCTGACTACACCTTTTTTGAAAGGTGCTGCGATATGACCTGAGGCTGATTACATATTAATGATGTTAGTTATGCATGGCAGCTGCAGATCAATGCAACAGAGGATCAGGACAGTGGTAGAATCGAGAGAAGCGATCGGCTAGATCATTACAAGGATCGCCAGGTAAGGAACTAATCTGGGAGCGGTTGAGGAGATGGTTTATCGTCAACATCAGCATTTTTGGATTGTGCATCTTTGATTCAACAATGTTTCTAAAGAAGCTAGACTTGGCCTTTGCTAGGATCGCTTGGTAAGACCTACAGTAGTCTTCATATGCCTGTCGATGGACAGTCAGTCCAGATCTTTTGTATGCTTTTTCAAGCTTTTGCTTAGTAGACCTTGCTAGTTTAATGTCTCTGGTAAACCATAGGCCGTCTGGGTACGAGATTTTCTCATACAACTGCCGATTTCATACAACTCATACAACTTTATACCAACTTATAACAACTTCTCAACTTCATACAACTTCAGATTTTCTCATACAACTGCACTTTGTCATCACCAATTATACCAGCTAAATGCACGGTCTCCAAAGGATTTGAGGTTTGTACGAGGTATAGGTAAACTAATGAAATTCTGAAAAAGCAGGTGGTACTGTGCTTGGCCTGGTCGGGGGAGTAGATCTGAGAGTTAGGCTGGAGCCAAAGAATGAAGTGACCTAAAAGTGAGCGACAAAATCTTAAAGTCAATCCTTTGCTTGACTGGTAGCCAGTGCGGGTCGGCGAGTAGTGGTGCGATGTGGCAACTGCGGCGCTCACGACAGACAAGCCTAGCTGCGGAGTTTTGCACCAGATGTAATCACCTAATTGCACATGCCGGTAGGCCAGTAAGCAGTGAGTTACAGTATTTTGTGCACGTATGTATCAAAGAGTAGCTCACTGAGACTCTGTCGTCCTCATTGATATCCGTTCTTGCTTCTCCTGCTTTTCAGCTGGAAACGTATCGGTGCGCTACACTCCACCCCGGCTTCAAGACGGCGATCATTTTAGCATTCTGACTGCTGCTCAATCTCACAGCCCTGAGTACATCGCTGCTGCTCTGACCCAGGTACCGAAAGTCTTCGTATTCTCTGGTAAGACCAACCCGACTGCCAAGTGCCCAATACATGCTTCTTGAGACCATGCCCATAAAATTTATTGTTCCAAACGCGGTTACTTTTTAGTGGCTTCTAAAGCCGAAAACACAGCACTTGTAACGGTATTAATCCTTGTGCACATGCAATAAAAACCTGTGACAAGAATCTTCTATCACGGCTAGAGACTTTTTTGCAGCAGCACCAATGCATGCAGGAGCCAGCAGACCAAAACGATTTATTTTAGCATAATAACCATCGATCCTAATTCAATATGGCTGGTTTAGCTGGCTCAACCTTTTCAACAACTCTCACAGAACGCCGAGAGCACCACTAAACTGTCTACGACCAGCTCAAAGCCTAGAGCACAATTACCACCCG
The DNA here is from genome assembly GCA_009760855.2 of Cristatella mucedo. NCBI lineage: Eukaryota > Metazoa > Bryozoa > Phylactolaemata > Cristatellidae > Cristatella > Cristatella mucedo. The sequence goes on along the minus strand of WPIO01000192.1, from coordinate 384 downwards.
GTTCGGATATTGGGGCACAGCTGACTCAAAGAAATACATGATTGAATTTTTCATACAGCCTAACTATGGATTGTGACATGACTCTGTTCCTAGTCGCTAGCATTCGGGAACCCCAAAAATAATCTTGGCATTTGTAATCTCGCGGATGTAGTACATCAACCTTTAATTAAACCTTGATTAATTGAGCATTATACCAGTAGCCAGGCGGCATCGCTACCTGCTCGAAGTGAAGCTGGTTGGTCACACCCCTCCACCCCATAAGGCCCTTATAGTAGTTATAATTATAACAATGCACTAATATAGCGCCTTCAGAGAACTCAATCTCTTTCTAAGCGCTTTTCATTTACAGCAAAGGACACACGATTGAATGTTGATACCATGCTT